>OZ038516.1:71087776-71252776 GCA_964036315.1 Acanthosepion esculentum
TGTATTATGAAATGGACAAAGTCCGACAATTATTTAAGACATTTTTTTATGTTTATACGTTCTTTTTATAGATACAGATATTTAAGTAAATGCTCTGTTTATAATAAACAGAATTAACAACATTTACCGGCCTGAATGTCCGAGAAATTTTCATAGAAAATTTTCGTCCTCCGACATGATTCGAACCTGTATCCTATACAGAACTGTCTTAAATAATTGTTGGACTTTGTCCATTTCATAATGTATGACGTCATCTGTTTACATTTGGATACGCATTGAGCTGATGTGAATGTATGAGAGAAAACCATGGAGAATTTTGTTTAAAAACAGTAAAATTGACCTTGCTAACCGAACACTTGTCTGTGGCCCAATCGGTTAAGGCACGTCAAGCTAAATGACGGTTCCGTATAGGATACAGGCTCGATTCCTGTTGAAGGACGAATATTTTCTATGAGAATTTCTCGGACATTCAGGCCGGTAAATATTGTTAATACTGTTTATTATAAACAGAGCATTTACTTAAATATTTGTATCTATAAAAAGAATGTATAAACATAAAAAAAAATGTCCTAAATTATTTCTCATGTATAGAATGCATCAAAGTTTAGAGCAAAGAAAATGACCAAAACTTGGAAGAAAAAAAAGAAAAAAAAAGTCATTATAATAATGGTTTAGTGATAGAAGTGTTACTAATTAACACATACCTGGGGGGGAGAAGAGGTGGAGTCATACCTTTCCCAAGGGTATCAGTGGGTAAGCGAATATAATGAACCCAACAGGAATTGGAACTCACCCATCTAGGTACTGACCAGGTTTCATGTTGCTTAACTTTGGTGATCATACAGGAACCGGTGTTTCAACATGATATGGGTGTAAGCCAACAAACTTTGGATGTGCGCAAATGAAACAACTAGATGATAGGAAGTTGTATAAGTGCCCACCCAAGAAGGGAATCGCTCACAAGAAGATCATCTATGGTTGACGATAGTCCCCAAAGCCACACACACTAATATTAATTTATGAAGTCCAAAATTATACTAAACAATAATCATAATAAACAATTTTACCTATGAAAATTTTTTGTCACATATTCAACTTGTTTTTTTTAATAACAAAAAAGAAAAATAGTTATAATAAAATTTTAAGAAACTATTGTAATAGGTGAATAAAACAACCTAATAAGTAATGCCCCCCCCCGTTTATATTGATTGACGGCTTTCTTTTTCATGAAACAAACATTAATTAGCTATGGTGTGCTTTTTCTCAGAATAACTTTCATTTAAAGACACCCTCCTCTTATAATAATGAGAAGCTGGAAATTTGTTAATGCATGAAACTGTAGCGAACTTGAGGGATTTTTTTTCTTTTTTTTTAAAAAAGAAAAGGGATGCATCATGAAATGCTATTTGTTCTGCGGTTGAATAAATGCACGAAGAAGGAGGAGGAAGTGCGCTACTTTGTCGCTTTTCAGAAAAACTAAATATGTTAAAGAAGTAGATGAAAAAGAAGAAAAAAGATCCCAAAACTTTACATAAAATCTCTTTTTTAATGTGAAAGAACAGAAGGTGGATGGGGTGCATAACAGGAATGGGGTGGGGCCAATACTTACAGAACTGATGCCTGGTAGATTTAGAACTGTTCCTAACACAGGTACACGACGAAGAAAATTAACTGCTACAGGAAAGAAGCCACTGTATAAAAGAAAAAAAAAAAAGTGACAAAAAATTTTTTTTTATTTAAAAAAAACAAAACAAAACAAAACAAATCAAAAGCAGAAAAAACAAAAGTAGAAAAATAATTATCAACTAAAAATATACCCTTTTTTTATTATCACCCCCCCAGCAAGACAAATAAAAGCCACTAACATGCAAGGGGTTACCGAGCATTAGAGAATATGAGAAAAATTCTATTATAATTGTGTTTTTTTTTCTTCTCTTTGTTAGCTCCGTATGAACATTACACTCTGCCAATAATGAACTATTCCAGTTTGATTGCCTTGACAGAGGAGAAACGACATTACTTGGTTTCAGTGAGTAAATGAAAAAGAAAAAAAAAAGATGGGAAGACAGAAATGGAGAGAAAGAGAGTCAGATTAGGCTGATAAGAACAGATACTACACTTTGATCCAAGCAAAAAATAATGATTGACATTGCATTTATATTTTTGAAGATCAAAGTGGACAGGGAGCCAGAAGAGAGTTCCGCAGGCGAGAAGTGTGATTGAAAAAACTGTTAGCATAGAATTTACAGTTGCATCTGTTTCAACCCAGAACTTGCTATATCACTGATTTAATGCTCTAAGTATTTTTTATTTAAAATTTTTTTTTTTTTTTTAACTATAAGCTTCATTTTTTCTATTGCTATTATTTATCTCACTAAAATGAAGACAAAAAGAAAAAAAAAGGTAATGAAAATTCAATTCAGATAATTTAAAGTACTCCAGATTTACAAAGTAATCAACCAAAAGTGACATCAGAACAAAGCTGTAGGTTTTAAGAAAAGACTTGCATCTAGCTGTGAAAGAGTTTAGGAGTGAAGGAATCGCCATGATACGACAAGGTTCCTATACACGTCCAACTCTGGCCCAAATGTAATTCTTTGGTCCAAAATTACATCATTTTATCAGAGACAAAAAAAAAAAAAATCATACAAACATTAAAAAGTATAAAATGGTTTCAAATTTCAATAAGAGAAAGTGTGTGTTTGTAAAATCTTACATTCTCATACACTAATAAAAAATGAACGATTTTAGACTTGGGATAGAAATTCATTTGTTATATTAAGAAAAATAAATGCATTGAATTGTTCCTTATGTTTAATTATCTTAGTGCCTGGGCGAATTTTAACCAGATTTTATCAGTTCGTAGGAAGCCAATTATAATTATTATTCAATATCAAAAAACATTGGTTTGCATAAAATCAACAAATTTTTATGACGTCATTTTTGATTGATAGGAAAAGTTTTCATTTTTCATTTTGAAAGGCAATTCTTCAGAAAACTTAAACATTTGTCAACTAGTATACTAGTATATAAGGATTTAATAAATTGGATAAATGATTAATTGCAGCCCAAATACACCCAATATTTTAAAACATCTACTGAATTTATTATTGTATACATATGTGTGTGCATACATACATACATACATTATATATATATATATATATCATAAATGCAAATGTCAGTGTGTCACATTTTTTCAACTTTACTCCTAGAGTCCATAGCAAACATATCATACCATTTTTGAATCGGGTTGACACTAGGAGCAAATTAAAAACATTTATGGCCAGATCTGGACCCACAATACTGAAATTTGGGCTTACTAAACTTTCATTAGTGTGATTGTTTTTGAATTCTGCCATCTTGTCTGATGAAAACAATTAAAAGGAGACAACTCTCTAACTTTCAATAGCTCATGTTCTATATGAAAAAATAACTGTTCCCAAATTACAGTTTTTCATAATAAAATTGTCAGTGTTTTCAACTTTACTCCGAGAGGCTGTAACCCAAAATATGATACCATTTTGGAATCAGGTCGACTCTGTGAGTAAATTAAAAATATTCCAGGCTGAATCCGGACACACAACCATAAAATTTTGGATTCCCAAGTTTTTGTTGCTGCGATTGTTTCCAGTGATCTTTTCATGTGATTTTTTGCAAGGAATTTTTTGTATGATAACAATTTTTATAACTTGGAAATAAATTTGGGGATAATCAAAATTAATTATGAAATCCAGAGAAAGTCAACCAAGAAATAAAAATAATTGTTAGTACAGAAAGTAAGGACCTACGTACATCAAATTGTTTTTAAGTTAGAAGCAGTAGAAGTATTATTGTTGAACTTTTAAAAAGGTAAGCTTAAATATTAATGCAATGCTTAAATGCAGCGATCAAATCTGAGTTCTTCTGTAGATTATTGTTGCCTACCTATTGTGATGAAAGCCCAATCAAGAGCCCTCCACAGGATCTAGCCTGACAGGGTGGCTTTTAAGCTAGTGTGTTATATATGTGTGAGTGTGTGTGTCCGATTGAATAAATTACAAATATTATGTCCGCTTATATTTTTAATTTGCTTACGGAGTCGGCCCGATTCCAAAATGGTATGATATGTTGGACTCCGGCCTCTAGGTGTACGGTTGTAAAAGTGTGATACATTGACAGTCCCATTTATTACATTGATACATACACACATGCATCTATGTCCTGACATCTACACCAGATCAGATTGAATGCTTTGCTCGGAAATTCTCTTCCAACTCAACACTAGAGTCAATTGGAGGACCCACACCTGATTTCCCTCCCCTAGAACTGAGGCTCTACTGGGTGATATGTGCATAACCCCCATCACTGGTCTCCAACTTTATTTCTAAATTAGACTTTCATAAGGCTAGGAGGTGACGGGATGCCAGCTGTTGTTCTAAAGAAATGTGCTCCCGAGGAGCCGGCTCCAGTTCTCTCCAAATATTACCTTGCTGCTTCCTAGCTTGTTGGAAGTCCTCCACAGATTGAGACTCATTCCGTGATTTCCTTTGTGATGTCCATTGGAATGAAGTTTTTAATTATCATGTTCAAAAATGCATGTGTAAGATCTCCCCCTGGGTGAAAGCTGATATCGATGCTTTCATTCCAGCAAGGAAATATCAAGTTAAACTGTATTAATCTCCTTGGTTCTCACCTGCATCTGCAGCCGCTATAGCCCACAGGAAACACTTCTTGCGGCCGTACCAGAGAGACGTGTCTGATTGCAACAGCTTCTCTTTGTCTCTGCTCATAACAAGTGCTAGCGTGCCCTCAATAAAGCAAAATTACTGTTTGCTGATAGAATGAAACAACGTATAGCATCTCGCAGGTTCGGTTCCAGGGTTTATTGGCAGCCTTGCAAAACTGTGCCGAACAGCAAATCCTCAATTCCTCCTCTATTCAATCACTTCAAAGTCCTGACGTCTACAGAAGATAAGGTTGAATGCTTTGCTCGGAAATTCTCTTCCAACGCAACACTCAACTCATTTGGAGTTGACGCCTGATCCCCTCCCCCCTATAAATGAGCTTCTACTCGGTGATATGCGCATAACCCCATCACTGGTCTCCGACATTATTTCTAAATTAGCCTCTCATAAAGCTAGTGGAGGTGACAGGATGCCAACTGTTCTAAAGAAATTTGCTCCCGAGCTGGTTCCAGTTCTCGCCAAACTCTACAACTTTAGCCTCACTGCTTCCTGCTTTCCCACTCATTGGAAGTCCTCCTCTGTAGTCCCTGTTTTTAAGAACTCTGGAGAAGACTCTAACCCCTCCCCACCCTCTAATTATTGACCTGTTAGTCTACTACCATTTTTCAGCAAAGTATTCAAGGTTTTAATCAAAATGCTGAAGTGGTTAAGCATCTTATCTCTCTTGCCCTACTCCCTGACAAACAATATGGTTTCCATTTTTCCCAGTCTACTGATGACACACTTACAGTCATCACTGAATATGTATATCAAGTTCTTGATAATAACAGTGAAGTTCAAGCTGTGGTTCTCGATATATCAAAAGGTATTTGACAGTGGTCTATACCGTAAGCTTCAGGGTTACAGTATTACATAATGATTGCTTGATTTAATCCAATCACTCCTATCAAATCATGAAATGAAGGTCATTCTGAACAGGCTCACTTCAACCAAGGCTCTATCCTGGGTCCTATGCTGTTTCTGATCAATGATCTTCCTGATGTCATCAGTTATCAAGTAGGCATTTATGTGGATGACACTGCCATTTCCTCCTGTCTCTGGCAAATCCATTAGAGCTGAAAATGTTAACCTGGCTGCTGCTCTTGAAAAGAACCTCCAATCAGTGGTTAACTGGGGCAAGGAATGGCTTGTAAATTTTAGTGCCTCCAAAACTCTTTCATTTAACCACCATAGAGGAAACTTCCCTGCCAACCATCAGCATGGTTGATGCTTGACTCCAGGAGAATGTCTCACTGCACATTCTTGGCCTCATGTTTTCAATTGACTTAATGTGGAACAATTGAATACATTGAATCAATAGCTGCATCTACTGCAAGGAGAGTTGGTTCATTGTGTAATGCCAGAAGGTTTTTCGCATCAGAGTCCATCTTGCACATCTGCAAATCTACCTAATTTGTCCTAGCATTGAATAATGTTGCCATATCTGATCTGGTGCCCCGGCTTCTCATCTCGAGGTTCTTGGCAAAATCCAAAGAAGGATCTGCAATGTTATTGATCCTGACTTGGCATCTCGACTGCAGTCACTTTCTCACAGATGTGATGTGGCTTCCCTCTGTCTTTTCTACAAATATTTTCATAGCAACAGCTGACGAGCTTTTTCCCCTGGTGACCTGACTACATAAATTTAAGCATGGAGAGAGAAAGAGAGAGAGAGAATACAACTCACCTAAAGAGTAAGAAAAAGCCGTACATTTCTAAGCACATCCCAATGACAGGCCAACCAATAAGTACAATCAATATTCCCCCTACAAAAAAACCCGTCGCTTTGAATTTGTGTCGCTGGAAGAAGAAGCGAAATGTCCGTTCAAGTCCAATCACACAGCCAAGACCACTTATGAAGAGGATCTGATGGAGAGAAAGAAAAAAAAGAAGTAAAAGACTTGAATTTAATTGGTATCATTTAATAAATAAAAATTTAATTTGCCATTCATGCAAGGGGAAAAGGAAATCAAATCAACAAAAAAAAAAAAAAATATAGGAAGGCCAAAGAGTCTATCAGCCGATATGTAATGAATAAAACAATAAGGATGAGGATTCTAGGCTGAGTAATTCTTTGAATTTAGACATTGGCCAATTATTTTCTCATCTTCTTGGTTTGTCGATATTTTCCATGCAATAAAATTAAGAATTCTTTTTCTTGCATCAAATTGTTGTTCCATGGCTGAATTGGCTTATGCGATGCCCAGGAAAGAAAAGGTTCCCAAGCTGGAGGAAGAGAGTTCAAATCAACCCTCCTCCCCAATTTATTATATTGACCAAAGTGTTGGGTTAAAAAACACCATTAAGAAAAACTAGCAAAAAATTATTAAACACGCTTAAAAAAAAAAAAAAAAATAAAAAATATGTATTTTTTTAAATTTGGAAATAAGTTGTTGATTACTTTGACTAATATCCTCATCTATTATTTGTTGTTTGTTCAAATGATGCCCCAATTCCAAGCAGTTCATTCTCCAGGCTTCTGCAAGAGGAATTTCAGCATTATTCAACTATTTGGGGACCATGTCCCTTTGGTATTGGATAAAACCTGAAGAGGGTTTGGGGGGGGGGTGTAAGCGTTTTGTTTTGTTTTTCCTTTTTAGTCACTTTGCACTTTCTTTTTCTGTCTGATTTTTCTCTGGTGAGACAAGACTGATAAACTGGTTTACCCACTTTTAGTCTCCTTGTTATACAGATTGCGTCTATAAATTACCTGTCGACCTTCCACAGTTTAATGTATCCATTAGTACTAAGATCTTCTAATACGCTGTTAAAGAAATATTATTCCAGTTTTAATTTATATATAGTCTTTTTCTTTGTTTAATACACTTTTGATTGTCTTTTCAGGTAGATGTTGAAAGTGATTAAACTGCAAGAGAAAATGCAATATCTATTCTGGTTCAGACAATCAAGTTCAGTGTAAATTGCACTATAAAGTATAACAAAATAGCAGCAGCAACTCTAGTTAGCGTCTGTCTTGCACAAGATGCTTATAAAAACAGAAAATGTCTTGCAGAAAACTGAGCATTGTCTAAATGTGTTGCACACAACCAATGGCTCCCATCTGCAAGTTTCTGATGTGTTTAAAATAAATCTTTATTTACTTATGCATATTTTCAAATAAACCCTGTAGAGTTATTTATACTATTTATAGTGGGACTATTGTCCTCTTTGCTGTTATTGCTATCATGTTTCGGCTGTTGTACCCACCAGCCTTCATCAGGTGTATATTGATCTGTGTAACCTACAGGGAATTCTGAACCAAACCCTTTATGTAATCTACGGGGACAGACTGTAGAGTTATGTTCAGTTGTCAAATTTTACAAAATATATATATATATATATATATATATATATATATATATATATATATAAGGTAACCAAAAAAGTTCTGTCCGTTTTTTGATTAGTCATTGAATGAAGTTGAAATATATACGAAATGCGTGTAGCAATTGTTTTCAAATTTGGACAGCCAGAAGTATGAATATCCGACATTATAAAAAACATGCGCACCGTGCCCGGCAATCAGTTATAAGCCGGACAGCTGTGAAAAGGATGGAAGTGTCTAGAGATCTCATTCGGGGCTGTTTGCTTTACGACTTCAAAGTGGGTTTATCAGCAGCTGCATCAAGTCGCCGCATATGTCAAGCGTTTGGGGATAGTGCTGTAGATGAACATACTGCAAGGCGTTGATTTCGAAAATTCAGGTCGGGAGATTTGCCTCTCCATGATGAGCCTTGCAGTGGACGACAACAGGTCTTGAATGACGGAGTCCTGAAGTGGCCATTGAAGAGGACAGTAGTCTAATGTGTGGTGAACTTGCAAGACAGTTCAACGTTTCCGATGAAACAGTTAGACTTCACCTGCACCGCCTAGGTAAGACGTACAAACTGAGCAAGTGGGTTCCGCAAACGCTGTTGGAGGTCCACAAGGGACGAGTGGCAGCCTGCGTATCGCTGCTTTCTCGCCACCGTACCGCATCCTTATTCAATCAAGTGCTTACCAGTGATGAAAAGTGGGTTCTGTACGAAACTCCCAAGCGTTCCAGACATTGGTTGTCTCCTCGGGATGCTGTCCCTCACACCGTGCATCCATGTAAAATTATGCTTTGTGTCTGGTGGACAGTTCGTCAAGTGGTTCATTATGAACTGCTACCAACGGGCCAAACAATCACTGGAGACCTATACTCACAGCAATTGAAACGTGTGCAACAGGCATTGCGCCAGAAGGAGCCAACACTGGTGAATCGCAAAGGTGTGCTTTTCCTCCATGACAACGCCAGGCCACATGTCGCGCAAGTGGTCAGGGATACCATACAGCAACTTGGGTGGGAGACTTTGTGCCATCCACCTTATTCACCTGACCTTGCGCTATCCGATTACCACCTTTTCCACTCCCTGGATAATCATCTTCGTGGGAAATCCTTCACCAATGAAGCAGACTTGCGCAAAGCCCTCACGGACTTCTTTGCGTTAACCTGCAAATTTATGAAATTTAGTCTGGAAATGCATCACAAAATTTTTTCCAATTTGTCAGACATAATTCCCCGTGTGTGTGTTTATTTATATATATATTTTGAGATACGTTTCATTGAATAATTTCGACAAGTTTTGTCTACTTATTTTCAATTTGATCCTTTCAGTGTCATTATTAGAGAAAATTGCCGTGTTGATACATATTATTTCACCGAGTACTTTCGACATAGCACAATGTCATCATCATCGTGTTGTTTATTTTGTGACAAATAATATAGTGTTCATCATTTTCAAAGACAAAATTGCTGTGTTCATCTGAAAGTTAAAGTTTTTTTACTTGTGAAGTGAAGAACGCTGTGTTGAGTACTGTGTGATTGACTTGACTAATGCTTCAAGGGAGATAACTTAGTTATAGTTTTATCGAGAGTGTTTCAAGGAAGACGTATTAAAACTATTAGTATAAACCTCAATATTTTAAACTTTCTACTGTAAACATTTTAAAATGTTTGTGCAGTATTCATAATTGAATTTTATTAAGGTTTGGTCTCAGTGTTTTAATATAGATAGTTTCAAGAATTTTAGTTTATTATTTTCATGAAAAAGTATAGATGTATTTTCAACAAGAATTTTTCTGAACTACTGTTGTAAATGTTTAAAAATGCCAATTGCATCATTCAAATGAAAACTCAGTCGCCAAGACATGGTTGTAGTGTGGCCAACATAAATATTATTTTATGAAGAAATATAGTTTTAAGGTGTGATATATTTATGGGATAAGTGCTCAATATCACAGATAGAGTGTATGTAAATATAAAAGTGAACATTGAAGTCAACACTCGGAGGCGACAGGCCGTTTCATGCTAGACGCAATCGTCGGGCCATGTGTGTTGGGTTTTTTCTCAAGTGTTGACATCAATGTTCAATTTTATATTTAATTATTATTTGATATATTTGTTACCCTTCCCCACCATTTTGTTACAAACTGCACTTTACTGTGTTTATGTTGCTCTAATTTTGCACCTTTGTAAAAATGCGTGCATGTGTGTATGCATTATTAACTTACGTTTCCGAAAGCAAGCAAGCCTTTGTCAAAGAAAAAGAGGACTCCAAGGAAAAGAAACATGACACCAAATCCTGCCAGGCCAACACCTATTTCTGCAAAAGTAAGAAAAAAAAAAAAAAAAAACCAAGATGGGAAATAATAATTCAGATCAGATGAATTTGTGAAAAATAAAAAAAGTGGGGAGAGAATTATTTAACAAGGATCACCAACAATGATGAGCAATCATCAAATGTTAACACTTTCCTTGTTGCTTTGTTTATATCATTGTTGCCTGGCTGTGCTGGCCTGTTTTGGGAAAACTAGGAAATTGTCATTTATTGGAAATAATATTGACTCTAAAGATGTTGATGATATTCTCTGTAATTTAATGTTTTATTGAATTTTAGAAACTTTGGCTTTAAATCTATTATAGTTACAACTCTTATTTTCTGAGAAAATTGTGTATGTGTTCTGGTGGCCTATCTATATTAGAATAAACTCTTCCTCCTTCATAAATACTAACCTGCAAGACTTCCTAAGCAGGCAGAAGGGACAAAACATCATTAAAAAAAAAAAAAAGATACTTTTGGTAAAAATTGTACAATAATAGTACTCTTCTCCATACTACCAGAAAAAGATATATTATAAAATTCGCAAAATATATTCCTGACAAGTGTTTATGAAATATTTTTTTTTGTGATGTTTATTATTTATTTATTTACAGATCGCAACAGCTATTTAGGGAGATGTGATTATCATTAAATATAATGTTTAAAAAAAAAAACATTTATTCAGTATTATTGTTTTAGGCAATAATAGTATCTTTTTATGAGATCCCTAACAAAAAAAAAAAAAACATGAGGAAAAAGACCCCAAACTTATTTTATCGTCTAAATGTTTTTATGTTATTGTTAAAAACTTAAAAAAAAAAATTTTTTTCCTTCTTTTTAGAACAGTCTAACTATTGATTAAAAAAATCCTAGTTTTTCTTTATATTAGTAGCGGAACTACTAAATTAATTACCGTTAAATTAAATTTAAATAGCTGCTAATTGTGTAAAAATAAGTGAAACTGAAATTACCTGCGAGTGTGAAAATCTCTCTCGTGAAAATTAATTAATCATTGTATAAAAAAAAAACAATAAAATGGCTAATTTATATATCATGAGGCCATAAAAAATGTCATTTATTTTTTTATGTAATGTTCTTGATTTATTTTTGTAATCAGTAAAAAAAACAAAAAAAAAAAAACTGAACTTGTTACAACACACCTGTCCAGCAGAAAATGTCATTTATAAATTAATTATCCTACAGGTAAACATACTGAATTTTTTTTTACAGATATTCCTATATTGTGGGAAAAGGAATTTTCAAAAAAATAAACATTTTTTACGTATGATTATTTTTTTTATCAAAAACGACCTTCTTGTTTGTATATAGTTATGGATAATAATACAATACATTTATTTTAATTACTAATTATTTTTAATTAATAACTGTTTGTGTTCAGTTGTTGACATTCATATCTATCTGTTGATGTGTTCAAATTTTGGAATAATGCAATAATAAAAATTTAAATTTCATTTCTCTGATAAATAAATGTCACGATCTGTTAGTAAATAAAAAAAAAAAACATATTGGAAAGATGTTTTGTTTTATGAATAAAAAATGTTACATTTTTAAATCCACTCTTAATTTTATTTATTTATCGCAATTATTTATTATTATTAATATTATTATTAAATACGCGATTTCTATAAATTTTACCAGATGTAAAAAAAATTAAACAAAAAAATATTTACATCTGCTCTACCTAACAAAACAATTATCTTGATTTCCCCGTCGGGTAATGACACTTCACTTACTTATTTTGTGTGTGTAAGGTAATAAATCCGTTGGTATAATCCAAGTGGATCCTTAATATAAAATAAAAACTGATCCTTAAAAAGAGCTCAGTGTATTATTATAGAGCAAATTAATAATAAAAATAAAATCCAAAATCACCTCATATGGGGGGAATAGATAGCCTTTATATATGTGTGTGTAAGCAAACAATACCTTTCTTTTTAAACACGTATGAAAAGGAAAATCTGGAAGTGGAAATTGAATAAAATATGATTTTTAGTCCCATATAGCGAAATATTTAATTTGCAAACAAAAAAACTGATGAAGTTGAAGAAGCCGCAAATTAACAACACAAAACATTTAGAGAAAACAATCTTTGATAAGTAAAAGTATATAAAACTCTTGTTTTTCTTTAAACTACTAAAACTCAAACAAAGTCAAATAAAAAGGCAGCTTTTGCGAAATTGGTAAAAAGTTTCAAAGCAAAAAGGAGGCGAAATTCTTTAATAATTTTGAATTAATAATTAGTAAATTTTGAATTAAGAAAAAAAATAGCTTGAGAAGGATATTTATTTTTTTATAACAACGTGATGATTCGATTCAAACACGGATTTTAAAAAATGTAAATAAATAAAATAAAAACAGATTTTAAATTAAAAAAAATATAATTAAATAAACACTATTTTTGTGAACAATACATACTTTGACAATCAGTTATTTCCATCATTTTGTGGCCGGCTTTTGTAAATGGAGACTTTTTTTAAAACTTTTCCTACCCCCCAAAAAAATCGAATCAAAAATCGATCCAACTTCTAAACAAGTAAATTTTTTTTTAAAAAAAAATTCAGAATAATAAAGATTTAAAAAAAAAAAACAAACTTAAAATCTCCTTCAATTGGCAAATGTTTCCTTTCTTCTTTTTCTATAAAAATGTCGAGTCAGGATTATTTTTATTCCACACAGCTGATGTTGTAAATAACTGTTTTTTTGTCTTTTTCCTTCCAACCTTCTGGCTCAATTCGGCTTCAGCGGGGATGTTAACATATCAAGAGTTGATGTGAAGGGGTCCCCTTTAAAAAGGAACCAAGTACACCAATTTGGAAAGAAAGAAACCTTTCAGGGAAAGACGACAGCTTACGTGGAAAGCCGCGCGTGTCATGCCACTTCCGGTAAACCGAAATTATCTCCCCTTGGAATCAGTTTTTGAAGAGCGAATCGCATAAGGGACACAACTCGCCAAGATCGCTGTCTAGTTATTCGGACGCAACCATAGATTTATTTCTAAGCTTAAAGTTAGGTGTACGTATTATACATGAGAACTAAATAAATATTAACATTTTTTTTATCCAATCACGTGCGTCGTTATATTCCGGACAGTATGACCGAAAATAAGTTATAGATATGGCCCAATCTTCTCTTGCTTATGGAATACACACACTTGGCTGGCAATTTAAATTTTGATTTTTTTCAAGCCTACTCTCTATTTTTCCAGACCTCCTCCATTTATTTTATTTCCACTTTCTTCCAACCTGTCCGTCTATTCAAAGCTCTTCTCCCTTCTTTTTTGTTCTGAAAATAAATTAATTTTGAATGAATTTCACATCTCTCGAGTTACCTCCTCCTAATTTTTGAAACCGCTACTAGGAGATGCTCTCTGGACTATAAATACTCTGCATTAATTTTTCTATCACTCTCTTCTCACCATATCACTTGTCAACATGTAAATCTCTTGCGGAGAACGTGTTCCCTTTGGGAAATGTATGAACACTGCATACACACACATGTACGTACACATTCACTCACTACACATACTTTAGACACACACATCTTTGTCACTTGTAACCCTTTGTTGTTAATACATTATCATTTGTTTGTACAGGTACGTTGGTTCTTGTCTCTCCTTTACATTTGTGCCGATCTACATTGCACACACATACGTACATAGACATATACAAATCACATACAACGACAAGCATTCATTGGTTAATAAATCACCATTATGTTATTATAGACAATTTACAAATCGCACCAATATGACAATTTTGTAATCGCTCTATTTTCATGGAGTCAATTTTGTGCGCTTTTGGGAGAAACGGATCCCAGAAGCTTTCTTGTGTCTCTCCAAAACTCGCTCGCTGATTGGTCAATGCCAAACAATCAGATTGTCTGCACGTGAAAAATAACTCTTCCCGCGCAGCGATTCGGAGCCTATGGTCACCTATATAAGCAAGAAATATTCTTAGATAATTAGTGAGATTTCAGCTGCCAAACGAATCCACGACAGTTGAAACCATACGCCAATCTTCTCACTCACACCACCACTCACATACTGAATATTCCCTATACTCACATAATCTTTTCCTTACACAGCAAAACTGTTGAGAACATTTATTACAAGAAACTATCACAAACTTTCTTTCAGTGAACTTTGGAATTCAAAATAATAGTTAAAGAGAGACAACTCTTGTTTTATTCAATGCATGCCTTCTTTCACATCCTTGTACATCTTGTTAAATACATATTTTATGTGTAATGATGTCTTTTGCTTATCCTTTTTCACGTCAGTTTTGTTTCCTCATCCTAAGTTAAATTAATGTGGTGAAGTCCGCCACACATTTCTTTACGCGGACTCACATCCTGAGCCTGCCATATTTGTTGTGGATATTTTTGGAGACACACGTGTTTATCTCACAACTCATACCCTGGTCCACAACATATCTGACCTCATAAAAAAATTTTATTAGTGAGTAATATAAAATAATTTAAAATAATAATTAATAAAAATGTAGATGAATAAATATTATAATTACCTAAGTTTGTCTTTTACACTTACATTTTAAAGAGGTGTATATTTTGCTAGAAACAAGGAAAAGAGT
Organism: Acanthosepion esculentum; assembly: GCA_964036315.1. Lineage (NCBI taxonomy): Eukaryota > Metazoa > Mollusca > Cephalopoda > Sepiida > Sepiidae > Acanthosepion > Acanthosepion esculentum. Next base: position 71,102,717 of record OZ038516.1, read on the forward strand.
GATTTAGTGCTACATGATATCTGTCCTCTTGTATGTTAGTGAGTGCTAAACAATCTCAAAGATGAAAAGGAGACTTGAAGCAATAAAAATGTCGTTCTACAGAAGGGTGCCATAGACATGTGAACAACGACAAAGTTTTGGAGAAAATAGAAACAAAAAGGAAACAAACACTTAACATCAGGAAGAGACAGCTGATGTTTCTGGGACACATAATGAGGAAGGAGGGCTTAGAAAGAACCACCAGAAATAGCAGTCACGACAGACTGACAGTTTTTTAAAATTTTAAAACTATATACTCTTTATATTTATTGTCCAATCAAAAGATTCGCTTTCATCCATGTAAATTTAAAGCTAAGATTAATCTGAAGAAGGGTTAACAGTTAAAATTAAAAGATAATGAAATATGACATCTTGTGGAATCTTCCATGACAGCCAGTTTACCCTCCGCTGGGAAATGCAGTCTTCCTGTTATGATTTTACCGACATTATACTTACAAAGTAATTAACAAGCATTTATTGGTTAATCACCTTCAATCCAGCTTGCTGATTGGTCAGTTTCGACCAATCAGATCAACCCCACGCGACAAATCTGTTTAGGCACCAACTCGGTTTCGAGCCTCCCACGTGATACAATGAATTAATAAAAACCCAACACATGTGATTCTCACCCGCTTCGACTCTTCGATTTCTCTTTCATCATGCTCCCTCTTGGTTCTCACTCGTACATCTCATCACCGCTGCCAAAATATGACCCTTAAAGAACTCCCGTCTTGACTAATGTAGTCAGACGTAAAAGAACTTTACATCATTTCATGCAAGTATAATTCTGAACTCTTACCAACATTGTACAATACACAATTCCAAACATGCAACAATTCATTCTTCTTCAGTTTAATAATCAATTTATTCGTTATGAGCTTAGGTACAAATATTACCTAGTCTAAGAGACACAACTCTGTCTAACTTTTTCAGTTCACATGCATGTACATCAAATACTTAATAAATTCAATTGTTATGTTTTAAATCATTATTTTTGTCTTTTATTAATTGTTATGGATGGAAGATTATTGAACATACACAATTTTAAGTCTTCTGATCATTCAAACCTTCCGATATCTTTTAACATCTTCACACAACCGCAACAATCTGAAAGACGTAGATCAACAAGGGGAACTGCTGCTGTGAAGGATTGAATATGTCAAAGAAATCAGAAGATGAGGAGACATGAAAATTTCGTCCCGAGGGCAGAAAAATAAGGTTCCAGAAATAATAGGTATTTTTGGCAGTAACCTATGGGTGAGCCGGGCATTTTCTCACAGAAGAAGCAAGCAGAAAAAAGAAGTGAAACCTGTGAACAGAAACGTGATCTGAAGAAGAAATAAATGATTAAAACTCCCATCAATACATGTAAATTTTGCCAAAGTCCACTTCTGGCTTTTTCATCTTTCTATTAAATGGGTGCTATTTTTTTTAATGAATATTTTCAACCTTATTTAAAGTTTCTGTATTACCTTCTATTATATATATTGTATTACCTTCTATTATATATATTGTATTACCTTCTATTACTTCCATTCTTTGAAGATTGTATTGTACAAAGGTGGGCTGATGGGGGGTAGAAAATGAAGGCAAAAAGAGTTTGACGAGGCCATTCACATGAATTTATTTGATTTTGGTGGACAACTCTGCGTGAAAGAGAAGCACCCACACACTTGGCCAGAACCACCACCCTTATGACTCAAAAGGTTTTCCTTAAAAACAAAGGAATTTTAACAACTTTCCTTAAGAGCAACAATTCACATAAATCAATTTCTTAGCAACAAAAAGGCATTTGCTTGGAAAATTTCTCAAATTCACAATGTTGGAAGTTCAAAGGTTGATATTTGTTATTCAAAAGGGGTGAGAAGGGAGTTGACCTAACTTAGGCAAAGTTGCTTTTCTAGGTCCTTTTGGCAAATATTCAGATTTTTGGAACAGGCATTCTCAAATTTGAGACAAACTCTCAGGATTATAAAAGACATTCAAATGAGATAAACTGATAAAGTTCTAAAAGTCATGAGCTAAAACTTGTATGTTTAGAAGAGAGACATTCACATATCAAATTTGAAAAATTCTTCTTCTTCTTCTTTCCTCCACAGCAACAATAGTAGTAGTCTTTTATTATCTCAGCTGACAGCATTCTCACCTGAGTGGTCTATTTCCTTTCACACCAGCAGTGAACTTTACCCACTGTGACAGTCAATCTTTCTATCCAGATCCCAGCTTCTACGGACCTAGATGGTGTTTTCCTTTTTCAGCAGCAGCAGCAGCAGCAGCAGCAGCAGCAGCAGCAGCAGCAGCAGCAGCAGAATTGCTGTGCCAAGACACCTACTCCTTTCTGCTTAAATTACAGCTGCTACATGCTCAGGTGGTTGAATCTTTTCTGAATTTGCTTATATAGCAAAAACATGCAACAAATCCAGCTGATAAATCAAACTCTTTAGGTGGGGGGGGGGGCGTATAATTTTCATACCCACTGATAAAAATTTGAGAGTAATTGTCCAATCAAACGTCACCTGTTTCCAATTGAAATTTGGCTAGAGTTTTGGCATCGGATTTCAGTAGGTAAGGCCGAGGGGCGGGTAACTTATCAAGGTAGTTTGGTTGATCCTCCTGCTTCACAATTGAATTGATGGCAGTGGCTTGAGAGAAAACTGCACAGATATTTTCTGATTGGTCAGAAAATATTTTTATGACATGTAAACTTTTTTGCCCTGAAAGTAAATTTGTGGAGACAGCCTAAAATTAAACCAGATGGTGATATTTGAATGGTGCTTGTTGAGGTGAGCACACATTTTTTCATTGAAGAGTGGGAATTTTGAGAGTCTATTACATATTGTCAATTATTATTCATTTTTCCCTAGTATTTCTTTCATCTTCATTTCTCTTGCTTTTTATTGCAACTGCCATCCATAAGAAGTAGAAGTAGAGAATATAGCTATATGGCTAAATTTGAATGACTCCTGCTGGTCAGCCTTCTTAGATGAAGCATTGTCAATTATTATTCATTTTTCACTAGTATTTCTTTCATCTTCATTTCTCTTGCTTTTTATTTCAACTGCCATCCATAAGAAGTAGAAGTAGAGAATATAGCTATATGGCTAAATTTGAATGACTCCTGCTGGTTAGCCTTCTTAGATGAAGCATTGTCAATTATTATTCATTTTTCACTAGTATTTCTTTCATCTTCATTTCTCTTGCTTTTTATTGCAACTGCCATCCATAAGAAGTAGAAGTAGAGAATATAGCTATATGGCTAAATTTGAATGACTCCTGCTGGTCAGCCTTCTTAGATGAAGCATTGTCAATTATTATTCATTTTTCACTAGTATTTCTTTCATCTTCATTTCTCTTGCTTTTTATTGCAACTGCCATCCATAAGAAGTAGAAGTAGAGAATATAGCTATATGGCTAAATTTGAATGACTCCTGCTGGTTAGCCTTCTTAGATGAAGCATTGTCAATTATTATTCATTTTTCACTAGTATTTCTTTCATCTTCATTTCTCTTGCTTTTTATTGCAACTGCCATCCATAAGAAGTAGAAGTAGAGAATATAGCTATATGGCTAAATTTGAATGACTCCTGCTGGTTAGCCTTCTTAGATGAAGCATTGTCAATTATTATTCATTTTTCACTAGTATTTCTTTCATCTTCATTTCTCTTGCTTTTTATTGCAACTGCCATCCATAAGAAGTAGAAGTAGAGAATATAGCTATATGGCTAAATTTGAATGACTCCTGCTGGTTAGCCTTCTTAGATGAAGCATTGTCAATCATTATTCATTTTTCACTAGGATTTCTTTCATCTTCATTTCTCTTGCTTTTTATTGCAACTGCCATCCATAAGAAGTAGAAGTAGAGAATATAGCTATATGGCTAAATTTGAATGACTCCTGCTGGTTAGCCTTCTTAGATGAAGCATTGGCAATTATTATTCATTTTTCACTAATTTTTCAATAATTATCTATGACGAACCTTTTGTGGAAGAACAACACTTTCTTCTTTGACAACTTTCCTTTCAACTGGAATCTACTTTCGTCGAGTAACTTTAATCTTATTTCAGATAAAAAAAAAGTATTTTAAACAATTTAAGAGATAAAAGTAGACAACTCCTACAGCATTCTTAAAAGATTTGTTTAAAAACAGTTTGTTTGACTCTGATCTGATTTCTTCATTACAATTCCTATTATTGTTATATACTTTGAACACACTAAACAAATACACTTTTTACTTACCATAAAAAACATTTTTTTTGTGTGTGTATGAAACATCAACTTTAAATTCTCCAACTCAGTATAAATTCCCCGAGTCATTTCATCATACAACTTTGTATATTATTGCAATATAAATGCTTTTCTTGTTGAATGTTATTCTTCTTGTTTGCTTTTTCTTTGTTAACAGATTTGTAAAGTAAAAAAAATATAGTACGGGTTGAATCGAGGCCATTCATCCCACTCCAGTATTTTTGTCACAAGATTACAGTTGAATTCCCTCCTCATTTCTCCCTTTCCATAAGTTTTGAAGGTAAGTGCACAAAGTTTCTACATGATTTATGAATAAAGAATTAAATGTGAAACAATTCTTATTCATAAATTTATAAACATTTATTAGATTATGAAAATATGTGAACGAACTCTAAGAAAATCCTTATTATTCATCACTTTAGAAAGTTCGAATCAATTGGCAATCTGATGGTTTGCCAAGCATTCAAATAAACACTATAATAAAATAAATAAACAATCTAATAAATTAATAGTGTTCATTATTTTTGTTGTCAGTTTTCAAAAACAAAGAAAATGTATAAATTCCATTTCATATGTTTAGGTTTTACAATAATAATTCTGATCATCGTTTTTTAAAGCAAAAACTACGGCCTTTTTGCGGACACGTTTATCTATGTTAACCTTTTTTTTTTACACCGTGCAAACAAAACTTCGTCAGTTGCTGACGCTGATTATAGATGTAGAGACAAGTGGTTGGTACAAAAAAAAAAAGTATAATAGCGCCAAACGGGTTAAAGGAACATTATTATACAAGGACATTTGAAAGTATTCACCGCTTGTTTTCTTATAGAACTTTATGCGTGAAAAAAGCATTTTGAATTTATGGCCATTGACTTTAGTTCCTTTCTTTTTTCAATTCTTATTTTAGATTTTGTGTCCAGTAGAAAATGTGACCTTGTTTCTAAATTATTTCATCAAAAATTCATTTTTTTGACGATGTAAAGAAAAAAAAAAAAAACTCAGAAGAAAAGTCCCGTAAGAAGAATAAAAATTTTTTTTTTTTTTCGTAAAATTTCTATTTTTTTTTCTTTAAAAGTTTATCAAATTTTAATACCCCCCCCCCCGGAAACTTTGAGTTAAATTATTTAAAAGTTCCTCCAAAGATTCGATAACTATGAACATTAAAGCTGCCCCCAAAATAAAAACCAAGTTTTTTTTTTATTACTATTTTTAAAAGGAAACACGAAAGGATTTTTTGATTATTAAATTATTTTTTAATTATTTTTAGAATTTTGAAAATGTTGAAAAATTTTGTTTTTCTTTCGTAAAAATATGAACCATAAATTTAAAAATTAGTATGGGAAATTTGAGTGTCAAAAAAACATTGCTTTTTTGGAAATTCTTGCAAAATTCAGATAATTGTTGGATTTTAATGAAACTTTCAGGAATTATTCACAGATGAATTAAATTATTTTTTTAAATATTTCTTTTTTCGAAAATTTTTGTAACAATTTACTTATTTATTTTTTTTTTTTTTACATTTGTTACCTCCCTTCACACACACTTATTTTATGAAATTTCGAGAAATTAATTTTTTTGTAGCGCTTAATATTTAATTAGTTATAAGCACAAGTCTATGGAGAATTTAAATCAATTTGTCAAACAGGACCCACAGTGATAGAAAATATGCTCTGAATCGTAAAATAAAAAAGGCAATAAAACTAAGACATTATTTAATTAGAAAAGCTTTTAATTGTTATTTTGAATATAGACATTATATTGTCTTAAGAAAAAAAATTATTTTGATGAATAATGAATTTTTAACCATCTGTCGGCACAATGACAAAAGACCACCAAAGAAACGTGATACCGAAAGTTTAAAATGCATTTTTAAAAATGAAAAATCTTTCTTGAAGATTTGATTTTAGCTCTAATTTCAAGCTAATAGATTTAATTTATTATTTGCAGCTATTTTTGTATTTCAAACCGAATTTAAATTGATTGGAATGATTTTTTCTTCTTAGTAAACTATAAATTCATCCATATTGACAAATCTCTCAACCTGATTCTCTCTTTTTAAAAAAAATCTTTCAAAAATAACAAATACTTTTCTGAAACTTTGAGGAAAATGAGTTGACTCAAACTTGAATTAATCTCAATTGAAACAAATATTATTTACCTTTAGTTTAAAATATTGCAGAAAAGCATTTATTGAAAGTTTTTGTTTGGTAAATTTAAGTTAGGGGGACATAACTGAAAAACATTACTTGATGTCAACATGAAACTTAGCTACAAAATAAAAGAGCAGGTAAGCCAGAGATTATATAACCCACGTGGGTGAGTCTATTGCTTGTACAACATGAGCGTAGGATACCACAAACATTTTTTTATATAATGATTTAGGTCAGATTTTTTCTAACTGGAGATTTCATTTGATTTAAATTCTTCGATGACTTTGTCCTTATAACAAATATAAATATGATATAAAGAAAGAATTTCTTGAAATTTCATAAAATTAAATGGGGGAGGGGGTGGAGTAACAGATTCAAAAAAAGAATATTTTTACTAAGATTTTCTAAAAAAAAAAAAAATGACCTGATTTTTGCAAGAATTTTCAAATGAATGTCTTTTCACCACAAAAAAATGCTCAAATTTATGGGGTCATGTGGATGAAAAAAACAAAAAACACCCGACTTTTAACCAAAATTTCCTAGGTTCTAAAAAGGATATAAAAAAAAAAGTTTTTACATCAAAAAATCCTCTTAACCTTTTGCACTCTGTAGGTGACTATTTTCAACAAGCAAAATGTTAGTCCTGCCAATGCAAGTTGAATTTGAATTTCTTGGTTGTGTAGTCATATCCTTCTATGGTAACACCTACAACAATCTTGTCTGAAATTGAGAGCCAGGCTACTGCAATTTAAAATATACAGAACTAATATATAAAACACTATATTTTGAGGGGATTCCACATACAGTAAAAGGGGAAGTAATATTTATAAATGATGCAGGGTGCTAAATGTTAACTATTCTGATAAACAGGTACTTTATTGTTGCCTGAACCCTTTGTTGAGTAAAAGACAGTGGTAATCATACAAGGTATTGCTGCTGCAGTTTTTGGTAAAAAGTAAATTTTAATTTTGTTTTTTAGAAGGTTAGAATACAAGAGGAACTTCTTAACGAAGTTAAAGCTTCTCTGTTTTCCCATAACTGGAGGGAAAAGTAGATTCATGCCTTCTCTTAGCTACACTGCCTTAGAAAGTTAAAGGACTCTAGCATCTCTTTTTTTTTTCTTTTAATTTAAGACCTGAAAACATTGTTAGTAACATTGTGAATGTTAACCTTTAGCACTTTGTAGGGGGCTGTTCTCACCAAACAAAATCTTAGTCCTACCAATAGTCCTACAAGTTGAATTTGAATTTCTTGGTTGTGTTGTCATATCCTTCTATGGCAACACCTAAATAATGCAGACTGCTAAATGTTAAGAATAATAACAAAGATTTTGATGATAAAATTTTTGGGCATTTTTTTTCATCATATGTCATCTTTTTTAGCAAATTTTTGACCGTCCTGGGTATGACGATAAACTACGTCCAGCAGCAAGGCCTCTGAACAGGAGGTTTTGAGGAGCATGGGACAACCTCTTAATTGTTTGTGTTCCCAGGTCCACCTTGACTCGGGATGGTAGCACCTGTTATGGTCCCAGCTATGGGCAAATAGTTAACACCTAAACTTGTGTAAAAATAGGTTTTAATACCAGAAATACTTTGTAATAAAAAAATTTATTACTAGCAATAATTTTTGAAGGAAAAATTATCAGCAATATTTAAAAAAAAATACCAGCAATACAAGAAGCTATACATTTTTTGGAAATAGACTTTTTCAAGGAATAGTATTACCAGAAATAGATTTTTGAAGAAAAACATTACCAGCAATAAACATTTTGTCGGTATTAAATAACCCATTGAGGTTGATATGCCATAAAACAAACCAAATTTTTTAAGGTACCTAGCTTTAAGTATGACATTTTTAAAATGTCCCTACAGATAATTTTTCATTGATCTGCTATTTTTACACTATTTACATTTGTTCAGACTGTTGTCTTCATCTGATTTGTTATATTCATAATGTTTCGGCTGTTGTAAACTCTGACCATCTTCAGGCTATATATGTTGGAATTTCAAGCCAGACCCTTTATTTAGTCCATGGGGGTAGATTGTTCTAGTTCTACATGCTATGCCTTTTCTTGATATTCCAGTTATTTTCCCTTTAGTAAATCAACCCTCCAAAAACTGCTGTGGCCAGGTATTGAACTCACAACCCCTGGGTCAAGTCACTTTTGAATTACTTCAACCAATGCTTTTATCCCTGGACCTAAGGAAACATGGCCCCAAGGTAAATTGTACGCAATGTAGATAATGTAAATACCTCATCTCAGAAATATAGATAGATTTGCTATTTTAATTGAAAAATGAGGATAGAAAATATAAGATATTTTAAAAATCTCTTAATCATAGAAAATTAGTTTTGTTTTTTGTTTTACAGCATATCAATATATCAATGGGTTATTTAATGCCAACATAATTTTTAGGATGGGTCTGTATGAATAGAATATGTAATTTTTTTTAAGAAATCAGTTTGTGGGAGATCAGGTTTTGTTAACATATTTTTTTGTAAAGAGTTCTTTTTGTCGAGTCAATTTTTTAAATGTATTGTTGGTAATATTTCTTTTTCAAAAATGTATGGTTAGTAATTTTTTATTTTTAAATATGTATTGCTGCTCAAGTTTACATGAGTGTGAGTGACTTCTCAAGTTTACATGAGAGTGAGTGACTTCTCAAGTTTACATGAGAGTGAGTGACTTCTCAAGTTTACATGAGAGTGAGTGACTTCTCAAGTTTACATTCTCAGCTGGCATGAAGTGTAAAGATTATATTAGAACCAGTGCTATGTCTGCTACTAAGAAAATTTGGACAAGTGAATGTAGTGTTCTGTCTTTGAGACAAGCAGGTTTGGACAGAGTCATGTTAAACTGCAAACTGACCTATTGGCTAAAAAATCCCAGCATGCATTTGTGGACTTCTGCCTATAAAAGGGGAGGGACAAGTGTTCTGCAGTCATTTCCACTTGACTTGAAAAGTTAAAGAAATGCGGAACTACATATGGAAAGAAATTTTGGTAAAAGCTTGAAAATGCTCCACAAGTTAATATAATGTTTCAAGAGGCAGTGAGTTTAGTTCTTGACCAATCTCCTGCTCTTCAGCAATACATTTTCTGCACAGACCGGTTGACTTTAGTCGTGCAATTTCTCATTGGCTTTGTTGATATAAAAACCACATTCAAATGGACTTATTTCTCTGTTGCCTGTTGATGGTGCGCTACAGCTGAGAACAATTCAAATCTCCACAAAAAAACATTCAGAAGAAAGAGTATAAATCTTCAGGAAAAGATATTGGAATTTATTGGTTGAATTATTGTTCATGTTGCTATTTCTAATAAGTAAAAGGTTTGATAGTTCATCTACTTCCAGTAATAAGGCTTTTTGGGAATAAACTACATATCAATTGTCTACCACTTTGTCTTGTGGACTCTGTTGTTTCCAATCCTGTTAGGAATGATTACAAAACACTTTCCTCTTCCCTTTTATAGGCAGAAGCATACAATGCATGCTGGGATTTCTGCCTAGCCAATAAAATATGCCAGTTCCCGGTTTCATCTGCCTCAGTCCTGGTGCGTCTTGAAGCCAGAATTCTACATTCATTTATACAAATTTGCTTTTGTGTGTCAACCCCAATTCTTAGTTTGTGAACTTTTTTGCCGTATTACTCTTGCTTTGTCGTATTACTCTTAATTTGCCTTGCATATTTTGTTTACTTGCTCTGTAATATTTTTTACTCGGTCCTTTTCTTTTTATTGTTGTTTATTGCAAACTTTTGTCAATTCTGCTATTTGTCTATATTTAACCATGGCCACTCAATCTACAGACCAGAATTCTCTATTCATCAAGTGTCTGTTATGAGACAGAATATTTTTGCACAATTTAAAGTGTTTTTTGCTCAAATTTTGAAACTTTTTCCCTCTTTCTTCAGATAAATTTGTCTGCAGGTCAGGCTGTTTTGCATTGGTTTTGATGGACTTATTTCTCTGTCACCTGTCGATGGTGCTGTGTGTCTATATACTCAACTAAAATTTGCATACAAGACTTAATTCTCGTTTACCTGAGACCTCCTATTTCATAAATTCAAGGTGGTTTGAATTAGTCTTTTCCTTTGTAAGTTTGCATGCGAGATAAGAATTTTGGAATGAATACAGTCAATCTCAGTTGATTTTGCCAAATTTAAATGGTGACGTGAACTTTTTTGTGTGATCAGTTTCTCACGTCATAATAAATCATTGATGATAACTAAAATCATTAAGGGTGTCACTTATGCATTATGATGATGACGTCAACAAGATGATATTGATTCTGAGTGATGACAGATTTGTAAGGTTGGGACTGATGGAAACACTAGTGAATTGATTTGAAGTTTCAAAAGAGTTTTTACTCAGTGAATTTTGGTTCACTTTTAATGGCGGTTGCGATCTTTCAACAGGACCTGACACTGCCAAGCAAATTTGCTTTGCAGGAGGTAAGTCTTCTCGTTCTCACAAGATCTCTCCCAAAATGTCCAGCAACAAGAAAATTCAGAAAAATAAATATAAATGTTCAGGAAAAATATATTGAAATTTATTGGTCGAACATACAATTAGATTCATTTCTCAAATTACCTTCAACTTAAGTTTTCATATTACTAAGACAACATTTAATCATAATAATACCGTTGACTGTGCCTTTATTAGTGCCAATAAATTCAAGAGGAAGGTTCAGTATTGTTGGAATATTGTCTTATTTGGGCATTATTTTGTCATTGTTGACAAGTGTGGGGATGCTACCTCATAAATCAATCATGAAAAAAAGGTTGCAATTTCTTATAAGTAAAAGGTTCAGCAGCTTGTCTACTTCCAATTAATGGTGTTGCAGGAATCACCTCTTTTGTTGTGAGGTTTGGACGTTTTTCACTAAATATTTAATAGCTCCTGGTACCTTTTCGTCTCACAAACAGTATTTGGCAAACTCACGTTGAGATATTGTGCATGGTAGTTAGTGTGTCATGTAGATATACAGTGCTGTTCGATAAAAGTGACTCACCTGAATTTTTTACTTAAAATTTTTTTTCGCCTATTGTTTTTGGGGTCAAACTAATTTTTAATCTTACTAATATAAAGACACCTTCCCGAGCACCTAGTAAAAAAAAGTTTACTCACCCTAAGGTATTCTATTGATAATTATAATTCTGGATATAAATGAGATTTAGGGAAAAACTCTGTGCAAAAAAAAGTGACTCACTTATTTCCTACAACTAGTAATCAATAGAAACATAACCGAACAGCTTTAAATAAAGAATAATAAAGGTATAATTTATTTATAATAGGTAATATAGTTCGAAATATTTAATAATCTATGGGTCCTACTTTATTTTGAATAACCTTTTCAACCCTTTTTGGCATTGACTTGATCAGGTTCTGGCAAATCTCATCTCCAAGCATTGAATTCCATTTGGATATGAAATTCACAATCAAATCCTCTTTGTTGCTCAACTGCTTTCTCGAGAGCCTGTACTTTATAATGCTCCATAAATTTTCTATGGGGTTGAGGTCAGGAGATTGGGGCGGCCATGTCATCACCTGCTTCTCATCAAAGTATTCCTTCATCAATTTTGATTTGTGACAGGGAGCATTATCCTGCATAAAAATGAGCTTGGTGGGGTCGATTTGCACCCTTTCAGTAGAAGGGAGCAGACAAGACTCTAAAATTCTCTTGTACTGCTCGCTCCTGAGGGTCTTTTCAATAGGTTTTAAGAAACCAGTTCCATGAAAAGAAAAGCATCCCCAGAACATTATACTGAACGGATGCTTGACAGTACTTACTGCTAAATTCAAAGAGCTTTCAAAGCTTCTTCGGATTTTAGATCGCTTATCCTTTGAATTTAGCTCAACTTTCGTTTCATCGAAGAAGAGAACATTTAGTCAAAAAAAAAATCAGGTAAATCACTTTTATCGAACAGCACTGTACTTTGGGGTTTTAAAATTTGTAATTTTACACTTTGGGTTAATCACAAATTTGTTGCACGTATTAATTTTTTGTGCTAGTATAATGCAGTAGATAGATAAATTGGTTCATGAAATTCTGTTGCTCAAAATTCTCAGATTATGCATTGTTGAGTTTACTTATAGTTTTGTCAATTTCTATATCCAAGAGAATATCACATCATTCGTTACTACACTTTGGTACAGGATTCACCTCTTTCGTTGTGAGGTGTGGACATTTTTCAGTAAATATTTAATAGCTCCTGGTGCATCCAACGAACAATAATTGGCAGACTCATGTCAGTTTGGGTAAAAATAAGAAAAGAAAATATGGATTCAATCCTAAGTGTATCAGGGCAACAAACATGCCCCAGCAGGAACATCCTCACCCTCGTTCTGCTACACCTTAAAGCAAGAGGAAGAAAGAGAAAGTGGAAAGAAATGTTTGTCTTTTTATAGACTTAAACAGCACCACCTAATGGGCGTTTGGCAAAGCCAAGTAGGGTAACCCAAATAAGACTGTTTTACATTTATCTAAATATCAATTGTCTACCACTTAACTGTTTTACCTCATGGTTTGGAATTCTGTATTCCTCTGTTGAAAGAGAAAATATCAATGCACACTTCAAAGCCTTTTTGGCTCAAATTTCAAAACTTTCCCTTTTTTCTTCAGTTAAGTTTTATCACATTAAAGGTTTAAGGATTTAGTCTATGCATATTCTGCTATCAGTTTCTCACGTCATAATAAATCATTGATGATAACTAAAATCATTAAGGGTGTCACTTATGCATTATGACGATGACGTCAACAAGATGATATTGATTCTGAGTGATGATAGATTTGTAAGGTTGGGACTGATTGAAACACTTTCAAAAGAGTTTTTACTCAATTTGGTTAAAAGTAAAGTCCTTCCAGTGGACATTTATGAAGTTATATAACCTGATTGTATGATTCACTCAAAACTCCTAAAGATGATGTTCCTTTGTACCTGATTTTATCTATGGTAGGATCAATGTAGCACAATTTGGCAAAGTGGCTGGCTGAGTTGTTGCAGCCTGTGCTGGAATCTTATACAATTGTGTAAATAAACTCATTTACTTTTGCTAACTATATGCAGAACTGTCCTTTTCAGTGCTGAGAATAACTTATCTGCTCATTTGACATCAGTAGTTTGTTCACCTGTGTACTGTTAGAACAAATAATTAGTATTTGTGCTCATGCATTGTATTGTAGCCATTTGTTCTCCCACCACATATTCCTGAGGCTGTCTTTATGAAAGTTTGCCACCCTGTGGAATTTAACTTTAATAAGATCATAACCTGAAGAAGGCTGGAGCGTACAACGGCTGAAACGTTGTGACAAATATGGCGACAAAGATGAGGACAATAGTCCGACTAATGTAAATACTGTAATAAGATCATGCATAGACAAATAGGTGGGATAGCAATGGGGAATCCTTTGGGACCTACAATGGCTAATATATATATATTTTTTCAGGCAAGATTTACTTGCACGCATTAAAGGACAGAAGCATTATGTTAGATATAAGTGCATATGACCTTTTGTGTTTTTGGAAATGAGATCGAGGCTGGGCTTTTCAAAGAAGCATTGAATACATTGCATCTGGTGTTGGCATTTCACACGGGGAGAAAAGGAGAATCCTGATGTCTTGATACACAGATCAGATACAGGTTTTCTAACATCAATCTACCAGAAAGCAACCTTTATAGGTTTATATACCTGGTGGGATTCCTTTTGTTTGAAACAGCTGAAAATTTATTTGATTAAAACCATGGTTCACTGGTCCTTGGTTATATGCTCAGTGATAAAATTAGATTCTGAGTGAGAATGCTTGCACTTTGGATATTGTGTAGTCCAGCATTAGAGAAAAACATCCAACAATTTCGTAAGTCTAGTCTGATTGGTCCTCCGAAATGTCCCATCTATTTGTATGTACTGCGGATTGGTAAGGTGAGGGTGAGATTTACCAAGCAAATTTTAGTTGGTGTATTTTTCTGTCAATCTATGTGTTTATTTTGGTGCTTGACCTGTTGAAACCAATCCAGAAGGATGCTCTGCCCACCCGTCATATTAGTTTTGTAGTTTATCAATTTAGATGTCATTGTGGTACTGACTATTTAGGCAGAAGGGGTCAAAGGTTGTGAAAGCATGGATCAATCAACACATACCAGCCAATATTCACAAGGAAATATTTACATTTCTAACATCATCAAAATTAATTTTGCCTTTTAATTAAAAGTGCTATATTGTTTTATTTTCTCCTTGTTTATTTACTTTTTAATTTTTAGGTACATATTTTAGATTGTCACCATTTTTGATCACCTGTTTAGCCCATACAAATCACCTTAACATGTATAATAAAGGCACAGCGTCAAAATACATGTTTCCTACATTCTTATTCTTTTAAATCTACCTCCAATGATAACATTTCAGTATCGTAACTTTCTAACCTGTTTCTCTCTGCATTGCTCTTATTTAATATTGTATTATTATTTGAATATTTCAATATTGTATTATTATTTGAATATTTCAATATTGTATTGCAATATTTCAATATTATTATTTGAATATTTCAATATTGTATTATGTGAATATTTAAATATTGTATAATTATTTGAATATTTCAATATTGTATTTGAATATTTCAATATTATTATTTGAATATTTCAATATTGTATTTGAATATTTCAATATTGTATTTGAATATTTGAATATTATTATTTGAATATTTGAATATTGTATTATTATTTGAATATTTGAATATTATTATTTGAATATTTCAATATTGTATTATTATTTGAATATTTGAATATTGTATTTAAATATTTCAGTATTGTATTTGAATATTTGAATATTATTATTTGAATATTTGTATATTATTATTTGAATATTTCAATATTGTATTTGAATTTTTCAATATTATTATTTGAATATTTGAATATTATTATTTGAATATTGTATTATTATTTGAATATTTCAATATTATTTGAATATTTCAATATTGTATTATTATTTGAATATTTCAATATTGTATTTGAATATTTCAATATTATTATTTGAATATTTGAATATTGTATTATTATTTGAATGTTTCAATATTGTATTTGAATATTTCAATATTATTATTTGAATATTTGAATATTATTATTTGAATAATTCAATATTGTATTATTTGAATATTTCAAAATTGTATTTGAATATTATTATTTGAATATTTGAATATTGTATTATTATTTGAATATTTGAATATTGTATTATTATTTGAATATTTCAATATTGTATTTGAATATTTCAATATTATTTAATTGAATATTTCAATACTGTATTATTTGAATATTTCAATATTGTATTTGAATATTTCAATAATATTATTTGAATATTTCAATATTGTATTATTATTGGAATATTTCAATATTATATTTGAATATTTCAATATTTGAATATTGTATTATTATTTGAATATTTCAATATTGTATTTGAATATTTGAATATTATCATTTGAATATTTCAATATTGTATTTGAATATTTCAATATTATTATTTGAATATTTCAATATTGTATTTGAATATTTCAATATTGTATTTGAATATTTCAATATTATTATTTGAATATTGTATTATTATTTGAATATTTCAATATTATTATTTGAATATTTCAATATTGTATTATTATTTGAATATTTCAATATTGTATTTAAATATTTCAGTATTGTATTTGAATATTTGAATATTATTATTTGAATATTTGAATATTTCAATATTGTATTTGAATATTTCAATATTATTATTTGAATATTTGAATATTATTATTTGAATATTTCAATATTGTATTTGAATATTGGAATATTATTCTTTGAATATTTGAATATTATTATTTAAATATTTCAATATTGTATTTGAATATTTCAATATTGTATTATTTGAATATTTCAATATTGTATTTGAATATTTGAATATTGTATTATTTGAATATTTCATTAATGTATTTGAATATTTCAATATTATTATTTGAATATTTCAATATTGTATTATTTGAATATTTCAATATTGTATTTGAATATTTCAATATTATTAATTGAATATTTCAATATTGTATTTGAATATTTCAATATTATTATTTGAATATTTGAATATTGTATTATTATTTGAATATTTCAATATTGTATTTGAATATTTCAATATTATTATTTGAACATTTCAATATTGAATATTTCAATATTGTATTATTATCTGAATATTTCAATATTGTATTTGAATATTTCAGTATTGTATTATTATTTGAACACTTCCGTATCGTATTATTATTTGAATATTTCAGTATTGTATTATTATTTGAATATTTCAGTATTATTATTTGAACACTTCAGTATTGTATTATTATTTGAACACCTCAGTATCGTATTATTATTTGAACACTTCAGTATTGTATTATTATTTGAACACTTCAGTATCGTATTATTATTTGAACACTTCAGTATTGTATTATTATTTGAACACCTCAGTATCGTATTATTATTTGAACACTTCAGTATCGTATTATTATTTGAACACCTCAGTATCGTATTATTATTTGAACACTTCAGTATCGTATTTTTATTTGAACATGTCAGTATCGTATTATTATTTGAACACTTCAGTATCGTATTATTATTATTTGAACATTTGTTTAGAGTCGCCACCTTTTCATACCTTTTTCTGTTGTATTTCTCCATGTTGAATCCCTTTCACTCGGTGGTGACAGTTCTCACTCGGTGTCATACTGTAACTTTCTGTAGACTTATTGTCAGCTGTAAACCATATTCTTGTAAATACTTGCTACCTCCTTTCCCCATTTAGACTCACAGTCTCACTGTTACGTTCAGCGTTTGGCCCCCTTTGTCATATTTCTGTGTCACCTTTTTATTTATTTCGTTATTCGCACTAAATTAGTCTCAATTTTATATCTATTCCCTTTTCTAGTTTCAAGCTTTTGGCTTTCAATAAACCTGATGATGAACAGGACTGTCTTTGTTTAGCAGTATATCAACACCTTATTTAATTTTCTTGGGAGCATTAGTAGTTTCTTTTACAAAAATATATTTTGCTGGTAATTTTTTTTTCCTATGAAAATGTATTCCTGGTATTCTTAATGTAAAAATTTTTACACTTTCATGGTGTTTTGACCCCAGTTTGGGGGTTAACTATTTGATTATAGCTGGGGCCCTAACAGGTGCTAACACTCCAGGTGAGGGTGGACCTGGGAACAACAGCAATTAAGAGGTGGTTCCATGCTGTTTACTTTTCCATTAAGTTTTGTTTTGTGGCATATCAAGTCCTTCTGGGTTGTCTAATGCTGAAATTTAATTTTCTTGGGAGCATTAGTAATTTCTTTTACAAAAATTTATTTGCTAGTAATATTTTTTGTCAATATATTGCTGGTAATTTTTTTACTTTAAAAATGTATTTTTATACTTTCATAGTATTTTTTGTTTGGGGGTTCACTATCTGCCCATAGCTGGGACCCTAAAAGGTGCTACTACCCCAGGTCAGGATGAACCTGGGGACAACAGCAATTAAGAAGTGGATCCATGCTCCTCAAAATCTCTAATTTCCCGATTACTGCCAGATGTAGTTTATTGTCATACCCAGGACTGTCTTCAGCGTTTTTATTGCTTTAAAGAATTTATCTGGTTGTCTGAGGTATACATGTACACATGACAAATGTGTGCCGGGAGGAGGTGGTACAATAACATTCATGGGGATCATGCCAGCACAAATACTAATTCATTTTAAAATGAAATTAGCATTGATGTCAGTTTTATGGTGTAAAGACTGAAGGCAGTTTTGAAAATACTGGTCCTTAGGGCCACTGTTTGACATGAGAGTGATAGTTGTGTCAGGAAAGAGTTGTCATATGCTACAAAAATAAACGAGTCTTATAGTTGTGATATTGGTTTAAATTCTCTTTAATTCCTCCCCATTTTTCCTCTTCTCTCATTGTTTTGTAATAGTAATCAGTATTTGATAAATGAAAAACAGTTTGACTATTATTTCTTTCATCTTAATCTCAGTTGCTTTTTATCAAAACCACCCAGACCATTATTCTACAGATGTCACTAAACAGATTTGTTTTAAAAACATTTCAATGTTTAATTCGTATCATTAGAACAAAGTAATTGAAAGATTTTAATTTTGATTTCTAAACTTTTGTACTTGCAGATTTTTGGATTGTTTATGGAAAATGTGATGCTGATGTTAATGCTGGCTATTGCCAAAATGGAGGTCAAATGTCACTTCAGCCAAAGAAATGAGTCACTTTAGCTTTTGTTCAATTGAATTTGAAAATATAAGCAATTAGCAGAAACATCCCTTGAAAATTGACTGCATTGGTTTTCAACAATGTAAGGAAATATTAGACAGAAAATTTCCAATACACAAAGAACTTTGTATATTACTTTCTGAATATGGAAACTGTTGAAAAAATGATCTCTTCTGGAACAAAAAGCTCAAATTCTCAAAATTGCTGTCCTAATAGTAAAGCTGGAAAAAAGTCTTTTACATGTAAAGTGTGTAACAGAGAACTTTTGTCCAAGCATGGGCTAACTCAGCATACTAGAATACACACTGAGGAGAAACCATTCCACTGTGAGGTTTGTGGGTCAAAATTTGCAGCTAGTTCAAATTTGACAAAACACATGAGAACACATACTGGAGAAAAACCATTCCGATGTGAAATTTGTGGATCCAAATTTTCTGAAAAAACGAATTTGAGAAAACATTTGCGAACACACACTGGAGAAAAACCATTTCGCTGTGATATTTGCGGTGCAAGGTTTTCAGCAAAAGTAAATTTAGAAAGTCATGTGCGGATCCACACTGGAGAAAGACCATTTCATTGTGACAGCTGTGACTCAAAATTTTCTTTCAGCTCCACACTGAGAAAACACAAGAAATTACATACTGGGGAAAAACCCTTTCATTGTCAGGTTTGCGGGTCAACATTTTCACGAAGTGACAATCTGAAAAGTCACATGCAAACACACACTGGAGAAAAACCTTTCCAGTGTGATATTTGCAGTTCAAGCTTTTCTCGAAGTTATACTTTAACAAAGCACATGCGAATACACAGAGAAAAACCTTTACAGGAAGATTGTAAAGAGATATGAGCATATAGACTTCAAAAATCATTTTACTGGAGCTAAGGATTTCAAATTTCTCATGGGATTCTTATTTGAAAAAACACGTTGAAACATTCTCAGGAAAGACCACATTGTTGTGGGTTTGAATTTTTATATTTGTCAAATTTAAAAAAAATCATCTGCAAATCCCAAACTGTAAGAAGTCATAGTACTGTTATTAATGTAACAGTATAAAATATAGGTACTAATTATTAGTACTGATATTAATGCAACAAATTTTCAGCAAAGTTTAACAAATGTACCTGTCTAACCCCCACTCTTTCATGTACACGCCTCCTAGACCCCATTGGTCTAGTCTCACTTTCTGTTGATGTGCAGCTGCTCAGTTTGGACACTACTTGTTCTGATATCTCAATCCTTGAATGGTTATTGGATAAGGAGAGTTATACAGCTTCCAAAATGGTTTCGGGATTGGTGCCAGTATAAGTTGTCGATTGTCCAGTCTTAGTTCTTCAAGTGTTGTGATTCTTACTGATAAAGGAAGTTGTCTTTCTTCTTTTAGTCAATAAGCCATAGTAAACTTCTTGTTGATGACTGGGCTGACTGAAAATAAGGTGTAATTTTAACCGAAGAAATAAAAATGCCAATTTTGGTTAAATATAGATGTCCAATTCAAAGCCACACCCGGCCTCTTGACAAATATTCCGGCCTGGGAAAATTAATAAGGACTAGAATAACGCACACCAATCCATTCCAAATCATTGCCTTGGAATTTAAAAGCTACAATATCTGCTAATAACAAGTTACCTTGTTATACTTACAAGGAAACAGTATGTTTTCTCCTGACGCTACAATTACTGGAAACTCCCTTGGCCATTTTTATTGTTTTTTTTAGAAGTTTAATAAAACTCAAATATGTGAAACTGGATTTATGCATTTTTCTTCTTGAGAACTGTCAACAAAAATGTTAAACATTATTTATAATTTATTTTTATCATTATTTCTTTAAATTATGTTAAATAATATTGCATTGTAGTTGGTTAACATTTTATAATCTAGTAAGTATAAAATTATTATTGCAATTAAACAATCTAATAGAGACTTTAGTTTAAGGTTTGTGTTGTCAATTTATGAGAAAAAAGAAAAATGTATAAATCCAGTTTCATTCTGATTTTGGGTTTTATTCTAAAAATAGCTGGCTTGTGACCACGGCATGTTGAAACACTGGTTCCTGTATGATCACAGAGGTTAAGCAATGTTGAGCTGGGTCTGTACCTAGATAGGTGACTGTTTGGGAATACCAGGTGCTGTAAACTTGGATATGCAGGTGGTTTAATTGGTAATGGCTTGGAATTGTTAATTGGAGAGCAGAGTTTCAATTCCAATTGGGTTCATTATATTCACTTATTGAAGAAAGGCATGAATCCACCTTTTCTTCCTCCAGCCAGTAAGACTTGCGTCACTAAATTATTGTTATCTCCCCCCAACAAAAAAAAATAATTCTTACAATCTAAGAATATTTTCTGGCTTTAATGTGCAAAGGGTTGATAAGTCATAAAAATGAATCAACAACAAAAATAGCTTTTCAAACAATAAAAATCGCCAAATAAATAACAATAGTAGCAATCTTTAAAAAAAAGCCCTCCTTTTGACACACGTGTTTTTTTCCAGCTACGTTTGTTAAACTTTGTCAAATTTTCTTTAAATCTTAAAATCCAAACTACCAGTACTGATAAAAAGTTACAGTTTTACTACATTTTGTGACTAAAACTGTTGAAATAATTTGATTTTAAGTGTCTTCTTAGGCATAATACATAATAGATCTTTGTGTTTTACAAAAATTAAATTTAATATTTGACATAGGAACCCACGCGCACACACACACACATACAATTTCAGATCTAACTATAATATATGAGTAAAAGGACACTGAATAATAACAAAAGGAAAATTTTTCTTAGTTGATACATTTAATTCTCTGATGGACTTCATCAAGGCAAGTATTCATAAACAAACAATATTTTTAGTTTTGTTTATAAATACTTGCTGCAAAATAAAATTTTCACATGTGCCTTGATAATGTCCATCAGAGAATGAAACATATCGCCTAAGATAAGTTTTCCTTTTGTCTTTTTTTTTGTCGTATATGTGTGTGTGTGTTTCATATGTGAAGTGTCTTGAATTTTCTAGAAAATTTAAACCTGAAAACTTCTAAATATATCCTGGAGAAAACCCTTTCACTCACATTCACAACTTAAAATTTTCTCTAATTTCAAATTTAACCCTATTCCAGGCAGGTTATTTTGGGCCTATGAAAGACACATTGTCATTGGATCTGGGACTAGTGACTTTTGATGACGTCATCATATATATAATTTTTAGCCCAGATTTTGTATTTTCCTGGAATTTTTCATTAATGGTTTTCTCAGTGAAATTTTATTTATAAGGAAATGTTTTAGGAACAGGTAAATAAAAAAAAATTTTTTAAATTCATATTTTTTTATTTTTTTTTTATTTTTAAATTTTGCTGACATCAGCATAATTAACATATTTGCTAAATACATATTTGCATATTTTTTTTTTTTTTTGGCCATATTTTGCTGCTATGATTTTATTTCTATTTTTTTTTCTTCTTTTTCTTTCTGAAGAACTTTGAAGTAAAAGGAGCATTTACAGTTGTAAGAACTTTGCTGATATCAGTGAAATTAAAATATTTGATTTTTAATCATCTCACTCCAAGCAAGGCAATAAAGCCATTAAGACGCAAGGGGAGGGTTAGTGAGTATTAAAGAATATAAGAAAAAGAAAAACATTATTAAGGAGAGAGAACAATAAAAGAAGAGGAATTAAGAAGATAATTTTTATCCTTTTAAGATGAACTTTGCCCGAGGTGGACTTTTCATATGGTGGAATTATCAGATATAAGAAAGAATATTCAAGGCAATAAAGCCACTAAGACGCAAGGGGGTTACTGAGTGTGAAAGAATATGAGAAAAAGAAAAACATTATTAATAAGAGAGAAGAATAAAAGAAGAGGAATTAAGAAGACAGAAGATAACGATTGACATTGTATTTAAATTTTGTTTCTCTCCAAGTAAGGCAATAAAGTCACTGAGATCCAAGGGGTTACTGAGTGTGAAAGAATGTTGGAAAAAGAAAAACATTATTAAGGAGAGAGAACAAGAAGAGGAATTAAGACAGAAGATGACGATTGACATTGCATTTAAGTTTTGAAGATCAAAGTTGTCTGGAAAGCAAGAAGCTGGAAGAGAATTCCATTCCACAAGTGAGAAGTGTGAGAGAAGAAACTGTTATCATAGAACTTACATCTAGCCAGTTCAACTGTAAAATGAGACCTAGCTGCCAATCTAGTACTGCAGTTCATAAATTTGAGGTACCAGAGACGAAAGTTCATCAGAACAATTACCATGAAAATATTTATAAAAATGGTACAGGGAAGCTATATTACAGTGATGGAAAAGTGACTGAAGGTGAGATGCCAGGACAGAACTAATAACATTGCAGATTCTTCTTTGGATTTTATCAAAAATCTCTAAATACATAGCAGAAGCACCAGACCAGATGTGGCAGCACTATTCATTTCAGTGACAACTGGTAAACTTATAAATATGTAAGATAAATTCTGTTGTGAAATATTATCTAGCATGACACAGTGAATCAACTTTCCTAGTAGCCGACCTAGCAATTTACACAATAATATCTTTCTATTTCATGTCTACGTAAAATGTTAGTCTGAGAAGGCACAGTGAGTCACTGTCCTGGAGGTTAGCATCAGCCATTTGGATGGAAGGTAAAAAGGGTTCTCTCAGATGATTAGGTGAGCAGTTTCATTTTGGAGGCATTAAAATTAACAAGTCATTTCTTGCCCCAGTTAACAACTGATTGTAGGTAATTTTTTTAGATCAGCTGCTAATTTGACCTTATCGAACTGATCAGACTTACCGATAGTAAATAGTTGTGTCATCAGCATAGATACCGAGATAGGAACTGATGACATCTGGAAGGTAATTTATGAAAATTAGGAACAACGTCGGTCCAAAGAAAGAGCTTGGATGACGAGTATTAATGCAAAAAAATATCTAGAAGGATGGCTGTTCAAGACAACTTTCATTTCACAATTTGATAAAGATTGAATCAGTTCAAAAATTTGTCCAGAAATACCATGATCTACCAACTTTTGAAGAAGACCCAGTATGCCAAATCCTGTCAACTTCCTTTGAGATATCCAAAGGAAGAGCAGCATGCGTTTCACCATTCTTATCTAAAGCATCTTTCAGCAATAATCATTAATAAATTAACAGTTGAGCTAGAGAAGTGAAAAACATATTGCTTATATGGAAGAAGACCCTGCAATGTGAGATGCTTAACCAACGCAGTGTTTATTAGACAGAGAGAGAAAAGAGGCAGAAGGCTAATAGGCTGATAAAAGGAGCACATGGTTCGCTTGAGTTCTTAAAGACTGGAACTACAGAAGAGGATTTCCAACAAGCAGGAAAGCAAGAAACAGCAAGGCATTTATCAGATGGTTTGCCTGCATTCTTCAAGACTGGAACTACAGAAGAGGATTTCCAACAAGCAGGAAAGCAAGAAACAGCAAGGCATTTATCAGATGGTTCGCCTGCATTCTTCAAGACTGGAACTGCAGAAGAGGATTTCCACCAAGCAGGAAAGCAAGAAACAGCAAGGCATTTATTAGATGGTTTGCCTGCATTCTTCAAGACTGGAACTGCAGAAGAGGATTTCCAAGATGCAGCAAGGCATTTATCAGATGGTTCACCTGAGTTCTTAAAGACTGGAACTACAGAAGAGGTTTTCCAATAAGCGAGGAAGCAAGAGCAGCAAGGCATTTATCAGATGGTTCGCCTGAGTTCTTAAAGACTGGAACTGCAGAAGAGGATTTCCAAGAAGCAGCAAGGAATTCATTGTAGAAATTAAAGAAAATTGGAGCCATTTCGGGATGACTATTGCAACAAAAGGATCATGTCCACATTTTGTGTAAGTTTATTTTTAGTAATTTTCCTTTTTTCCCAGTAATAATGATATCATGGGTAGTCCAATTCACAAGTCTCAGATTATACCAAAGATCCATAAGTACACTTATTTCCTTGAAATTTGTGCGATGAAGGTGCCATTGCTTGCTCAACTTTCCCTTTAATGTTGCAATATGTACTTCTGTATGGTTGAAAAGCATTTTCATAGTCATATGGGTCATGAATTATTTTCCACCCTACAACCTCTTTCCTCATAGACGGAATGTTGCAAGCCTTTTGCTACTCTTGCTATTTCCATGGAAAATGTTTTGATGAGCTAGATTCATTTGTTCCACCAGTTCAGACTTTGATAGCTAAAACCCACCATGCTGCATACATGGAGTTGAATCATCCTCATTCCCTTCGTATTCATTTGGTAAGAAAGATGTTCTATTTCATTGAGCTTTGTAGCAAAGTGGGGGAAAAAAACTAGCAGCTCATATTCAATACTTCAAAACCAAACTATTGACATTCCAATCATTGCCAATCAAACACACAACTTTCACCAATCGCAATGAACAGGTGTTGGGACTTAAACTCGATCCAGACCCCAAGTGAAACTGATACAATCCATAACTAAAGATGCTCTGAAAATGTTCAGTTATCACTTCGGTAAGCACTTGACTTCTCCTACAATCCTCTACCATTACAAGAACCAAATCAGAATGGAGTACTGCTGCCATATATGGGTGGGAGGTGCCAAGTCTTTGCTTTCCAGTCTCCATAGAGACCAAAAGTGTCCCTGTGTCCTTTTCAGTGGCAAAATATTTCCCTCCCTACAAACCCTTTCTCACAGATGATCTATTCTGGTAACATAGGTATTCAGACTAAGAATGATCTTGAATAAAAAATCAACACCTACTAAATATTTCAAGAAGTAAAACTCCAAATAAATCTTTCCAAAACAGAAACTATGATCTGGAATTGGAATGAAAGCATGGATGGCACTGATACCCTGGATCAATCATAAAAATTCAGGATGGATCAGTTGTTATAATAAATTTAGTATATGAGATCAGGAAATTGAACATAGAATGAGCTGTGTCAGAGGTAGTTTCCCACAACACCACAAATTGCTACAAAAATGAAACATCAACCTAAAAACTCGTCATGTTTTCAAATAGCCTCATCAGATTGAGAATTTCATCTGGATGTCATGCAGAGCACAAAACCTGTTCAGAAATATCTAGACTGTCAGCTATAGGCAACCGGCTTTCAATAGCTAAAAATGGTTTTGAGCATGTGAAATCTGTGGATCTTGGCAAAGACCACCCTTCTTTGAACATTGTGAACTAGCAATATGGAATGACAAGGAACTGTACCAGATAATAGAAACAACATTTCAGGAATTTCAACAGCAGCAACAACAAAAATGGATAGCACATGTAACTCGAAGAGAAAATAATGACATAATCAAGGTGTTGACATTCCCCACGACTTCAAATAAAATCTCTACACACAAGCCATCAATCTGCCATTGGGTAGCATGCCACTAGCGTTTCCCACTGATGGCCTGCTGTCGGACCGCTGACGTGTTTGTCCTGGCAATGTTACCACTGGCGGATCACTAGTGGGCCACTGGTAGCATATTGGTGGCTGCCACCAGAAGACCACTGGTGTTGTCATTGATGGCTTGTTAGTGGGCCATTAGCAGCTTGCATGTAGGGAATGTGAGGAAGGAAACTCTCATCAATACTGGAAAGAGTAATAATAGCTATGGGACTTGAGAAACCTATTTTCCTGAAAAATTGTTTTTAGACAAAGATTTTATAAATTTTAACTGAAAGCAGCACTGTCAATAAATTCTGAATGTTTCCTTATAAGGAAATGGCTAATATTATCATTACTGATAGAATATGGATAATTCAAATGCATTTGTAATGATTTTATAGGAATGCATTGAAATTCAGGAAGAAAGGGATTGTCAGTGGTCAGGAATGAAGGCAAGCATTACTGATAGAATAGGGCTATTATATGTATAATGTAAATGCATTGTTAATAATTTTACTATAGGAATAGATTGAAAATCAGGAAGAAAGGGATTGTCAGTGGTCAGGAATGAAGGCAAGCATTACTGATAGAATAGGGCTATTATATGTATAATGGAAATGCATTGCTAATGATTTTACTATAGGAATGCATTGCAAATCAGAAAGAAAGGTATTGTCAATGGTCAGGAATAGGGCTGTTATTTGTCTAATTATTATAATTCATTTTTCTCCTCTTTTCTGATAATTTCTCATATTTTATTGCAGTTTATGAAATCCTTCTAGTTTTAAATATTTCAAAAATCGTTTTTGGATTCTGGCGTCTTTTTTTATTCCCCTCCCAAATCCATTAACTTTGCTGAGAATTTGTTTTGGAATTTTCATTTATTTGTGGGAGTGAATATTAAAAAAAAATGTTGCAGACAGAATTTAGTCACAAAGAAAATCGTTTCTTTGTATGAAGAGGGGTGGGGGGTGAATCTTCAGTTCTACCCCTGGTTCCATTCCAGGAAGAAGGCCGATGGCTATTGCACACACAAAAAGTGAATCCATGCATGCATGTTAAATTTTCCAGTTACTTAAGTTATAATGCATTTGCTTTGTGAACGAATCAGTCCTATTTTTTGTTTTGAACAAAGTAACTAATAATAACAAAACAAAAGTCATTGAAACAAAGCAAGTTCAGTCGACCATTGGTGACAATTCCAGAACAACGCAACTATAAACAATAAGTTATATAGAAATGTTTTTTTTAATCTCCTTCATTTCATTCAAGATTTTCATTCAATCTGTGAGATTCTGAAGGAAAGAAAAGTTTGAAGTTTGAAAATTCCAAAATGTCTAATTTGTGAGAATGAAATAGTCATGCGCGTTTAATGCTAAATTTAACGAGTGCATGTGGGTCAACTTTCATATGGTAGTACTGAATGCCGGAATGGTCAACAGCTGAAACGTTGTGATGGCAATAATGAAAATGAGGACGTTTGTGTAAAAATATTTGTAATTTTGCAGGATATTAAAAAAATAAACTTGCACTTACAATGAAGTCAGTTAATTGAACATAATTCAAGATTGAAGACATTTTTTATATGGCACAAAGGAACTACTGATATAGATTGGTCCACTCATAAAAAAAACAAGCAAACTTTTTTTGAAATACTCTTTGTAGATTAGTGTTCTTTAGACTTTCCTTGGGCTTCCGTATTTGTCAGAATTGAAAAATATTAATTCGTTACCAATTTAGTTTGTTTGTTTGTTTGTTTGGGGTTTTATGGCATATCAACCACTATGGGTTATTTAATGCCAGATCCAGTATTTACTAGATATATCAAAAATGTATAGTTGGCAACATCATTGTTTCAAAAACGTGTAGCTGGCAACATCATTGTTTCAAAAACGTGTAGCTACCAATTTAGTAGGGTGGATACTGTTTATAATATTGTAATTGTAGAAAGATTTATTCTCCCACTGGTATTTCTCCCATTATGTCATTATTATATACAATAACACCATACTTAACTTAAAGTGTAGTATCTGTTCGCAGATAACAGAATACTCGCTGAATGGTCGCCTTTTTGGCTGGGATTTGATCGCTGATGCGGGGATTCGTCCCTGTGCTGGTAGTATCACGGCTACGTCTAGCTATGACCAGCTCTGACCGGCTCTGACCAGCTTGGACAGGCTAAGACCAGCTAAAGCCAAAGCCCAGCGGCCCGGGTGAAAACTCAGGTCCTCCCTTCCCACGTTAAACAACCGACCTTGTGTTACATCCTGGCCCTGTGGGAGGTCAAGTAAATCCCTATTTAACAGACAGAACAGACAGGCTGAAAGGAAAAAGAATTTATTAGGCTGAAAGGAAACGGAATTACAAATGTACTTTGTTCTAAGAAAGACTTTTATACTACTAAGACATACACAAGATTATATATATATATATATATATATATATATATATATATATATATATATATATATATATATATATATGTGTGTGTGTGTGTGTGTACAACTATCCCATGCAGAGAATAATATATAAGTGTAAGGAGAAACCAAGAGGAAATGTCTTACATATGATATGGAGACAATCCTGTGTCTTGAGAAGCTGTGTTGAGGAATCCTGATTCATTTGTATCCCAGCAAGGACACATTCCACAAATGGGAAACAGAGAATCTTAGGTTTTCTAAAATTGAGTACTGCTAACTGGAGTTTCTTTCTATATCTGGCAAAGATATATTTGCAAAGGGAAACGGCACCATGGACTTGTACCTGCAGGGTGGCACATTTAGCCTGTAGGGAACCGGCGGGTTAATGCGAGGATAAAATCTCTGGACTAAGACTTCCTGCTGGCCAGTCCCGCTAAATCTATATGTTGGACTATGATGGAGTCCAAAGAAAGCAAAATAAAACGAACAAGACAGATATATATGTACAAAACAAATATATATTAATGACAAACAGATTGATACAAGAATTACAAATACATCATTTAAAACATGAAAAAAACGTTAGTGTCTGTATGGAAAGTTGTTTGTGTGTGTGTTTGAGTTGAAATGTCCGTACGGTTGTGAATTTCGTTTTAGCGTGTTCCCAGAATATGGGAAACGCTGGTTGTGTATTAGAGTTCACATATTGGATATGTTAGAGAAAGTTTTTCAGTACCTCGCACCACGTGCGAGGTTTCGGCCCGCGGCCGAAATCGATATAGTTCTCGCACGTGCGCGTAAGCAGGAAAAAGAACCGTGGAAAGAGAAAGAGGCGAAAGGTCAACCAGTATTTATACTCCCGGGAGAGAGAGACCCCTGTTGAAAGGGTTACGAAACGAAGAGGAGATAACCCGATAAGCCTCTGCCTGGGCTATAGGGGACCTGGGCCAAAGAAAGCAACCTGACAGTTTAGCTGCTGAAAACAAACTGAATTTGACTGCTACTTTCATCACTGTATGGAGTGACGTCACTAAGCAACTGTCATGTGACCGAAGTGACTTATCTCGACCAAAGGGAAATAAACGTCTTCTGTATATCTACAAAATCAAGTGTCAAATTGATCTCTGATTTTTATAGAGTTATTGACCTTTGCAAATTTTGTACAGAAACTCTTTTTTTAGGTGGCGGTTACAAAAAGATTTTTTAAAATTTAATTTAAAAGAAATCTTTTATTTGTTTGTTAAAAGTTTAAAATAACAAATGGATATATTCATTTTAAAAGTTTTAATAAACAAACAAAAATTGATGTAAATTAATAAAATTATGTATCCGTTTATTATTCTTCATAAGAAGATGAATAACAAATATTTGTGCCTCTGAAAAAATTCCATACAAAAATAAACTTTTTAAAATAATTTTTTTTTTAAATTAAAAATAAAAATATTTAAAAAAAAAATCAGAAAATTAAAAAAATATACTGTAGTACAGATATCAATGAAAGTTTACACGGCTGATATTTGTAAATAACAGCTAAGTGTCTTCTTTTAGTCCAAATCTACTATAACTTACTATAACTCGAGTTTTTTTTCTTACATGAAATCGATAACGAATCAATATTTTTAGATTCTGACAAGAAGTGTCGCAGCTGAAGGAAGGTCTAAAATCTCTAAATCTAAAAACCATATTTCCCCGCTATTTTTTATGAGTGGATCTATATATTCTTAAGTAGTTCCAAGATAAGATTTACATGATTTTCTTTACTTCACTTTAGTCTAAATTGCAATTTTGTTTCGTAGCATTTTAGCAAGTCATATGTAAATTAATTTAAAATTAAAAGGAATAATTTTTTAGGGACTTTATTGAAGGGGGACATTTTCCCCATTCACCGTTTGTTTTCTTTGTTACCGTTTCTATATGATCGGAACGCGGATGATTTTCAATTTATGGTCATTAATTTTAATTCTTCATTTTTTTTTTTATAGCTATTAATATTATTTTAGCCCTTCTGTTGTTTAATAGAAAAATTGGTTTCGTTGCAAAATCATTTCCTAAAAAATCCAGTTCGGCAATCAAGTGTTGACGATTTCTGTCATCATCAAGTCAGTGTCAAAAAACGAAAGAAAAAAACCGACAAATTTGAGGTAAGAAAATTGTCATTTTTTTTTTGTTTTTTTGGATTAATTACATGATGTAGAAATATTTAATTTTATTTACATTCAAATTTGAGAAAATGAGAGAGTTATTTATTTCGAATTATTGGTCATATGTCTAGTAAAGTAAAACTCAATGAATCATAAGAAAGCGACATCAACAATATATCATGTGATCATAAGAAAGATTTAATTTACCCGACCTGCCCACCAATGTGGGTTGTGACACAAGGTCTTCTTTTTAACGTGGGGTGTTCATACGGGTAGATATAGGGCCCAAAGACAAAAATTGCAGCCCCCTTAACTGGCGTCGCTATCACAAAAAAGGACCTTTACCGCCCTTAATGCAATGAGGAAGGGGCACTGCCGAAGGGTTGGAATATGCTGGACCAGGCACCTTTCTTGTTTTTTTTTTTTAATTAATTCACCCCAAGCAAGGCGATAAAGCCACTAAGACGCAACTTGCGTCTTAGTGGCTTTATAGCCCTTTGCGGTAAAGGGCTACTGGGAGTGAAAGAGAATGAAAAGACTTTGAGAAATCGGAAACCCACTCCTAAACACTAAAACAAGGGGTATGCCTCTACCTATTCCTACTCAAAATATGAGGGAGGGTGTGAACCGGGCGACAGGCCCACCTATCTATTAGTATTGATGAGAAGAAAAAAAAAATTAGTTAATAAAATTTCAGAGTTCAGCTGGTGATGTTAGAAGTATAGAGTTGAAGTAGACTTTTAGAAGGAACCGGAAACCCAGTCCTAAACGGAAAACAAGGGATAAACTTCTACTCAAAAAATTGGAGAGGGTGTAAACCAGATGATAAGTGAACCTTACTACTCCTATTGAGGAAAGAATAAATAGTTCTCCATCATAAATGAGAACAGATACTATGCATTAATACTGACCAAAGGTTAATGCAGGGGTGGGAACCCATTATTTTTTAAAGACAATAAAAGTTTTAAATTTTATACAAGAATAGTAAGAATAATGAAAAACTGGATATAGGTCATTTCAATATATTCTTATAGCAAGGCATTTAGCCCTATTCTATCAGTAAAGCTGGCATTAATTCCTGACCACTGACAATCCCTTTCTTCTAATGATTTTATTATAGGAATGCATTTTCAATGCATTCCTATAATAAAATCATTAGCAATGCATTTATATTATACATATAATAGCCCTATTCTATCAGTAATGCTTGCCTTCATTCCTGACCACTGACAATCCCTTTCTTCCTGATTTTCACTCCATTTCTATAATAAAATCATTAACAATGCATTTACATTATACATGTAATAGCCCTATTCTATCAGTAACGCTTGCCTTCATTCCTGACCATTGACAATCCCTTTCTTCCTGTTTGTCAGTGCATTTCTATAGTAAAATCATTAGCAATGCAATTTCAAACAATTTCTGCATACCAAATGCTGATTTCTCTCCCTGACATCACCTGTAAATTTCTTGAATTCACTTCACATTTTGAAACTCCCTTTGCTATGATTATGAAAAGTTACATGTCAAATAAAATAGCACCTGTGTAGTGATATCTGTTGTCAGTCAATATCCTGTTAAATGAAACATCTAAAAGTTGTTATAGAAACTGTTTTGACAAAGAAGGTCAATTGAGTGAAAGTGGACCTCACATGGAATATGTCAAATGACCCTGACAAAGCAGGTCAGCTGAGTGGAGTGAACTTGAATAATGAATGGTTCTCTATAAGATGGTGATCCCTAGCATATAAAAGAACAAAGCATGCTTGATCATCTGAAAAGGAAGGCATGCCTGTTTGATTGGGTATGGCCGCAAAGCAGCAGAGGTTTAAAATCAGAGTTTTCTTTCTCTCTTCTTTACACAGGACCAACATGGATGTGATTGTCAATGAAAAAAAGTTTGCTCACCCTGGATATAAGTGATCCTTGGGTTAAAGTTTTTCATGCTACTGTTTTGATATAACTTTCATTATGACCTGGGCCATGTCATTTGCTTTTCTCTTGGCTCTGTGCTTGGCATTATGCGATTTAGATTAGCCAATTTTGGTCCATTGTGCTTTGCCTTTTATTTTCATCTTTCATACGGTCCACAGTATAAACATTATGGAGATACAAGCCTAAATAAAATCATATCAGCATCAGTTTTATTATGTAATGGCTTAAAGCAGTTTTAAAAATGCTGCTCTTTAGGACCAGTGTTTGACATGAATGTGAGTGGTTATTTTGATGTTATATTCCTCCATGTTGAACCCCTTTTACCACATGTTGGCAGTTCTTCCTCTATGCCATACCTTAACTTCATGTAGATTTATTCTTTCTTGGAACTTTAAAGAGACACATTATATTTCCTTGGATTCAGAATGATTTAAATCATACTAACATTTGTTTAACAAGTTGAATGCACATGAAACCTGATTAATTAATGAAAATCAAAAAGCACACGAGTAAAAATCCAGAAATTCTTGTCTTTTTTTTCCATATTTCATTCTACGATGAAGCATTAATAAAAGTGAAACATGCTAGAGTGATAAACGTTTTTGATTTGTTCTTTATCTAATCAGACTTATTATTGTAAACTGTAAACCATATTCTTGTAAGCAAACTACTCACTATGTCCTGTACCCATTTAGACCCAGGGTCTCACTTTGGACCCCCCCCCCCCTTTGTCAGATTTCTACTTTACCTTCTTATTTATTTTGTTATTCAGACTAAATTAGTCTCAATTTTATATTTACTTCTTTTTCTAGTTTCACACTTTTGGCTTTCAACAGACAGTGAACAGGACTTAGTCTTCAGAGTTTTGATTGCTGTAAGGCATTTATCTGGCTGTCTGAAGTACACAGGCATATTGGGAAACGGTGCTAAACAATTTTAAAATGCAATTAGCACCAATATCAGATTCATGACATAACAGCTGAAGGCATTTTTGAAAATTCTGGTCACTGGTGGCAATGTTTGACATGAATGAGAGTTATTTAAAATTTTTAGTCATGTTATGGAAAAAGTTGTCATATGCTTAAAAAACGACAAAAAACAAAACAACAAATGTAATGAAGGCTTAAATTCCGCCCTTATTTTTTCCTGTTCTCATTTTTTTTTGTAAACGGAATTAGTCTTTGATAAATGATAAACAGCTTTCATCTTGTTTAACAGTGGGTGCAGTCAGATGTGACACACAGAAGCAGCAGTCTTATCAGCAGGCAGATTAGAATTTAGTTGTCTACTCAGGATTGCCCCACAGGACAAAAGCCTCGTGGATTAAAACATTGATTCTTTTATTTGGTAACATAATAATTGTTAGTCAATGCATATTTAAACTTGGTGAGCAACAACTGATCAGAGTACTAAATAAGAACTAGACAAGGGGTGGGTCTCTTGACAGACAAGTGGGAACAATTCACTATCATAGATTAAATATAAGGTTTACTTTGAAATTCCCTGGCGGTTACTTGGTTCAACAATTGCCTGATGAAGGCTGGATTACACTTTGGTCGAAATGTTGTGATAATAACAACACAGATGAGGACAATAGGCTGTATTTATATAATGTAAAAATGATAACTCTTGATTCCAGAAATTTAGACAGGGAAAAAAAAGCTTTCAACTTAATTTCAGTTACTTTTTATCAAAGCCACCCAGACTGCTATTTTGCTGCTGTCAAGAAGCAGCTTTGTTTTTTAAAAAAAAAAAAAAATTTTCAATGTTTAATTCACATCATCAGAAGAAAATAATTGAAAGATTTTAATTTTGATTTCTAAACTTTTGTACTTGCAGATTTCTGGAAAATGTGATGCTGATGTTAATTGCCAAAATGGAGGTCAAATGTCACTTCAGCCAAGGAAATTTTTGCTTGAACTTTCATTCTGTCAGATTAAAAACTATAAGCAATTTGCCAAAACATTCTTCAGGAATTGACAAGATTGTTAAATTTTCCTTCAGAAAATAAAAAATATCACATAAGAAAATTTCAGCAACTCAATAAGAAACAAAACTTTTATATTCTATTTTTTGAAGATGGAGTCTCCTGAAAAAAAAGTAAAATCTATACCAAATGAATCTATTTCTTCTGACAACTCCCCTGATGCCACCAAGACTGGGAAAAAGTGCTTTACTTGTAAAATGTGTAAAAAACAATTCTTATCCAGTTCTGATTTGACTCGGCACACGAGAACACACACGGGTGAAAAACCATATCACTGTGAGATCTGTGGATCAAAATTTGCAGTTAGCTCAAGTTTGAGAACACACATGCAAACACACACTGGAGAAAGACCTTTCAATTGTGAGATTTGTGGATCAAAATTCTCACGAGGTGGAATTCTCAGAAGTCACATGAAAACACACACTGGAGAAAAACCGTTTCGCTGTGATATTTGTGGGTCAAAATTTTCTGAAAATTCAAATCTGAGAAAACATATGCGAATACACACTGGAGAAAAACCCTTTCACTGTGTCATTTGTGGAGCAAATTTCACTGTTAAAGCAAATTTAGAAACTCATGTACGAACCCATACTGGAGAAAGACCATTCCATTGTGACAGGTGTGAATCAAAATTTTCAGACAAGTCTACATTAAAAAAACACATGCAAACACACACTGGAGAAAAACCATTTCATTGTCAGATTTGTGGGTCAACATTTTCACGAAGTGACTATCTGAAAAGCCACATGCAAACACACACTGGTGAAAAACCTTTTCATTGTGACATTTGCAGTGCAAAATTTTCACAAAATTCAAGTTTAACACAACACATGCGAATACACACTGGAGAAAAACCCTTTCCTTGTACAATCTGTAATTCAAAATTTACACAAAGATCCAATTTAAAAGAACATATGAAGACACACACTGCAGAAAAACCCTTTAATTGTGAGGTTTGTGGTTCAAATTTTTCACGAAATGCTTACTTAAAAAAGCACATGCTGAAACACATTATTTAACAATTCATGTGATATTTGTGCATTTAAATATTCTGATTTATTGAGTTTGGAAAACATTAAAGTATGCATTTATAATATTTCTGTAATGCTGAGCATATACAAGGGAAATCTCAGATTTGTTAGTTAAAATTCTCACAATGGAAATATGAAAAGCTGATAAAGTTTAACTTAGGACCAGGCTAAACAAGAAAAAAAAACAGTGTGTCAAAGGGACATTTTTCTCTTGACACCATGTACTCCTTGGTAATTTTTTTGTTTTAAAATGCTATTTTTAGATAATTTTTAGTAAAACCCTAATATCATCTTGATCATCAGTCCTATAACTGGTTGTGGCCATAGGGTCACCGTGAAGCTGAGTATCTGACCAGTTCCTTCTATAGAAAGCTGGAGAGGGGGATTCATGTAGGGGTAAGTAGACCTGGTGGAGCTTATCCCTTTCTAAGTTAGACTACAGTCAATGCCCTTCAACTTGAAGGCTTGCCCTGGTCAAGGATACATGGCTATTGATTCATTTGGCAGAACCGTCTACTCTGGCCATTAACATCTATCTGTGAAGCCCTCCGTCTAGAGACGCAATGTCTTCATTGTGCTTGATAGCTGTTGACCCTACTACAAGTGTCATCTACACTTGTTTTTATTTCTACTATATGTCAAGCCACCCTCCTCACCAGAAAAGCCTGATGGGGGAACCAGCAGCTAAAACCTAACATATGAAACCAAATTTTGCATACATTCAAGAGAATGACAACAAAAACATTAAACACTATTTAGTTATAAAATAAATATTTTAGAACAATAATATATTTTACAAGAATTTAATTTTTGAACTATAATAATAAATTATTTATTTACAAGATTATAAAAATATATGTGAACGAACTACAATGCAATGTTGATTATAATAATGAAATCGTTATGAAAGCAATTTTATTCATAAAAATATAAAAATGTCTGTGAAGCAGAAAATTTAAATAAACACATAATGATGAGTAACTGTTTCATTTTGATTTGCCACCCAAATTCACTAAAATAGGTTGAGAGCATTTCTTCCTTTGAACCAAACATTCCTTTAATGATAGATTTTGAGAACACAATATGTTGAGACTGTATCCCCCTCTTCATTGGCTGGATAAAGTTTCCTGTGTGTCTAATTACAGAATGTCTTTCATTTTTACCACATATTTGGGGAATACCGTCGTATAATCGCCAACCATCTGAAATTATGAGTTCTTGGTAAAATAAACATTTTCTAAAAATGATTTATTTTATAAGCAGAGCTCAATTTGGGATTTTGAAAATATAATTATCGATTTAATGATGACCCTATAATAACAGGGAATTGGACCTGATTTGTAAAATTAAAACAAAAATAATTGGAGATTTTTTACAAGGCCTGAGGTCCACTTGAGGTAGAGGGTTACAGAGTAAGCGACAAGACTCAAGAGCCAGTCGAGGTAGAGGCTTACAAAGTCAGAGTTACAGCTTATACGGATATGTGTAGACGATAACTGTTAACCCTAGACTTGAACAGGTTAAGATTGCTGTGATTGAGGAAGTATCCTCTTGGGAGTCAGTTCCACAAAGCAGTGGTTTGACGGAAGAAGCTGCTCAAGTGGAATGTATATCTCACCAAAGGAATACGAAGGGATTAAAGGTGGTTCCCTACAATGGGCGTGGCATGACAGGTTTTAGCCATGAAGGTTAGGACTGGTGGAATAAAGGGGTGTAATTCATCCGAACACTCTTCATGGAAATAGCGATAGAGCCGTGAGAGGCTTGCAACATTTTGTTTGTGAGAAAGGAGTTGTAAGGTGAAAAATAATTATGTGGAGTTATTTTTTAACTCTATCAAGAGTAGAAAATGAAGACTGGGCAGTTTCTGCTCATTATTGGCAGCAGTCCACCATTTTTGGCCAGATCTGGTACAGGATAGCAGGAGGATTCAGATACTTTCTAGAGCGTTACAGGGAACTATTTTCCAGCATCATTAGCAATGGCTCATGTGTACAAGTTTCATTTGAGGTCTGTGTTGAATTTAGGTCCCCATTAGGCTCTCATGGCATCGGGCCTCCCTGAGCGGACATCCGCTGATCACAATATTTGGAAGTTCTGGTTCTGATCAGCAGTGGTAGCTATACCTAATTACAGCAAGAAAAAATATATAAAATCAGTTTCATCTTTTTTTTTTTTTTTTTAAGCTTATCACCCCAAGCAAGGCTGGAAGCCACTAGCACGCAAGGGGTTACAGAAGGTTTGGAGGAAGAGCAGATAGGAGTGGTAAAGGAGAGGATGTGGAGAAAGATAGTGGATCGATCAAGGCAAGGGGGTTACAGAAGATTTGGAGCGAGAGCAGATAGGAATGAAAGGTGAAAGGATGTGGAGAAGGGAAGTGGATAGATCAAGGCAACTGGAGATGTCGATTGACGTTACACTTAAATAGTTGGAGCTTGTATTTGTCAGGGAAACAGGAATAAGGAAGGGAGTTCCACAGGTGAGAGGTGTGAGACATGAAGCTATTGGAGTAGAAGAGACGTCTACATCTAACAGTTTCAACGGTGAAGGGGTGGGAACGGGATGCCAGCCTCGTAGGACGTTTAAATTCATGAGGCCTAGGAACCAATGAAAGCAGCTCCTCGGAGCAATTACCGTGAAAGTATTTGTAAAAAAGACAGAGCGAGGCAACGTCGCATCTGTGAGAGAGCGACTGCAGACGAGATGATAGATCAGGGCCAATTACATTGCATATCCGTCACTGGATCTTATCAAGAACCCTGAGGCAAACAGCAGGGGCTCCAGACCATATATGGCAGCAATACTCCATGCAAGGGCAAATGGTCGATTTATAGATTTGGAGGATCGATTCCGGGGAGAAAAATTTCCTGGCTCGGCACAGGGAGCCAACTTTTAATAAAATTCTAAAAATTGCTTTTCAAATTTACCAAGGGAGTACACAACAATCAAGAGAAAAACATCTTTTTGACACACTGTTGTTTTGCTTGGGCCTCAGTTAAACTTTTCCAAAAAGCTTTATGGGAGTAAAGACATGTAAAAAGTCTGTTCAAAAATTATGGATGGCATGCCAACATATATGATAGATAAAGTTTTTCACTATGTTATCTGTGAAGAAAAAGTTTTTTCAAAGATCAAAGCGTCCTGGGTATGACGATAAACTACGTCCAACCAAAAGGCCGTCGATCCGATCAATCGGCTGGTCATGTCATGCCCCATCACATCTAACCCATCCCAAAACAACTACAACTTACAATTAACTTTCCCTCCCAAACCCTACACTAAATATACTAACACCTTACCCCTAAAATGTGATGGGAAACAATGATGTTGCCAGCTATACGTTTTTGAAACAATGATGTTGCCAGCTATATACGTTTTTGAAACAATGATGTTGCCAACTACACTTTTTTGAAACAATGATTTTGCCAGCTATACGTTATTGAAACAATGATGTTGCCAGCTATATACGTTTTTGAAACAATGATGTTGCCAACTACACTTTTTTGAAACAATGATGTTGCCAGCTATACATTTTTTATATATTTAGTAAATACTGGATCTGGCATTAAATAACCCATAGTGGTTGATATGTCATAAAACCCCAAACAAACAAACAAACAAACAAAGATCAAATTTAATATTGCACATTAAAGATTTAGGGGTGAAAAGCTTTTTCAGTGTGAGATTTGGTTTTGAATTCTCAGAGAATCTCATGAGAAGTGAAAATATTTTCATTGTGAAATTTTCTCAAAAAGTTGAAAAGGAAAGACTGAACACAAAAACAATGTCAGCGGGCTGATACGGGCAAAATTTGCTGAAGACCAAAACTCAGTTTTTAACTTCCTTAAGGAAATTGAACATAGAACTGGCTGCACTAGAGGTAGTTTCACCCAACACCGCAAGCAGCTACAAAACCAAAACATTAAACTGAAAAATTGAGACATGTTCTTAAATAAACTTATCAGACTGAGACATTCATATGGATGCCGTTCATGGCGCCAAACCCGTTCAGAAATATCTAAACTGTCAGCTGTATACAACTGCTTCCTAAGATCAATGTTGAAAAAAGGCTTTGAGTGAATGAAACCTGAGGGCCTTGGCAAAGATCATCCCTCTTTGAATGAGACTTTCATATGGATGTCATGCATGGCGCCAAACCCGTTCAGAAATATCTAAACTCTCAGCTGTATACAACCACTTCCTAAGATCAATGTTGAAAAAAAGGCTTTGAGTGAATGAAACCTGAGGCCTTGGCAAAGATCATCCCTCTTTGAATGAGACTTTCATATGGATGTCATGCATGGAGCCAAACCCGTTCAAAAATATCTAAATGGCTGTGTAGAACTGCTTTCTAAGATCAATGGTTAAAAATGGCTTTGAGTGAGTGAAATCTGAGGGTCTTGGCAAAGATCATCCTTCTTTGAAACTTGTGGACTGAAGCTACAGAATCTCGAAATGTAACAAAAACCATGTCATTTGAGGACATTCAACAACAGCAACAACTAAAATGGCTATCACATATAATTCAAAGATAAAATAACAATATAATCAAGGTATTGACATTTCATATGACTTGAAATAAAAGGTTAAGAACCCCTTCCCCCCATCAATAAAAAAAAAAGAGTGATTAACATCCACTGGACTTCTGAAATCTATTTTTCCTATTTTAAAAGAAAGACTGTTGCACTGGCTGCTCAGTCAATAGATGCCAAATATTTCCTTATAAGGAAACGGTTAATAATGCAATTACCATTGTCCAAATAAAATGAATGAAAACTTTATTATTGTCATATTTGTGATTGTCTATTTTGTATCGAAAATAATTGTTTGAAAACATTTATTCGAATTGTAAATTGTATGAATGAAAATGAATTGAAAGGACAATTATGCTAAATGGTAATTATTCGATTGTAAATTGTTTGAATGAAAATGAATTGAAAGGACAATTATGCTAAATGATATTTATTCGATTGTAAATTGTTTGAATGAAAATGAATTGAAAGGACAATTATGCTAAATGATAATTATTCAAAATAACTATGTTTGAAATACATACGTGTTCTTGCTTTGAGAGAGTCAATGCTGATTTACCTCGAACTAATAACACCCTTGAAGAAAAGCATAGGTTTTTTTGCAGCAAGTGTCATCCCATCATCCTAATACGGAAATTCTTAGACACTCTTAAAAGGCAAGTGGACTTGCAAGAAATTCATATTGCAAAAGTAAAAGCAGTTTGCCAAAATATCAAGAGTGCCAACAAATACTGCAATGTAAATGGAAAACTTTAAAAAAATTAGTGGCATCCTTTTATAAGTACTTTTCGGTACTTGACTATTTGCGTACAGTATTATATAATTTACGGTTAGAAGGATTTTTTATTACTAAATTGTTTTATTAATGATATTTGTATTTAAATAAATATCATTTGTGGATTTCCTCTTTTAATTTTTACATTTTTATTGTAATAAAGAATTTTGCATTTCAAATAATTGTTATTTAGTATAATTGTCCTTTTGATTAATTTTCATTCAAACAATTTACAATTCGAATAAATGTTTTTTCGAATAATTATTTCAAGTAATGTTCACATAATTGTCTATTTTGGGAAATTACACATTTTTTTAAATGACATGTTCCCTCAAAATGTAGGTGATCATGGTCCTTCACAGCTTCCTTTTCTTTATAATCTGTGAATTGCCATGACTTCATGCAATCAGGACATAAGCGATCAAGCCTCTCCACAACTTCCTTTTCTTTGTTATCCGTGCCATCCACTCTTGGACGAGAGAAAACTTCCACAATGTGGTTGTTAGGCGAACATTTTTACGAAACTCTTTTGACACATTTTGTGGATAAATGTTTTTCTTTATTGTAAAACATGTATATAAAGTATCTTTTTGATTATTTTTCCATTTTTTTCTTTTTTTACTAGAGTTCTTCTTCCTTCTTCTGTGTGCCATGTCCCTTCAGGACATTAGTGATCATGGCTCTCCACAATTTCCTGTCCTTTGTAGCTCTTAACTTTTCTGTTTTTGCCACCAATTCTAATCATTGCTTTTTAAAACAATAAACATTGCCGAAGAGTTGAAGGTAGTTAAAATAAAAGTGGTGTGATGGGAAAAACTCTTTTTTTTTTTTTTTTTTTTTTTTTTTTTTTTTACAGGCATAAAGAACAAAAAAATAAATCCGGATTTTGATTCAGATGCTATTAAACATCATAAACTTTTGGAGCGTGCAGTCGCAATGCAAAGGTTGAATTTATTTTTTCAGGATACCAACTGAGACATTACTCTATTGATTGAACAATTTAGTTCATGCCACATTGACTGATAAACTCCTACAACGAAAAAATTTTCAAATTACCATATTAGTAAAAAACACACTCTCTTAAATTTTCAAAAAATTCAACCATAGCGTTGAAAAAGTTTGTATCTGTTAACAATAACAAATTTAAAAAACAAAATATTTCGATTCGCATTTAATTTTTTCGTCTTGGATGCTACCTGGATTTTACTAAAAACAAAATAATTTCCATGCCTGAGGATGACTGAATGTACAGTTGAAAGTACTTGTGTATTAAAAAAAGACCGTATATATGAATTGAACTGCACCACACAATTGATATATATATATATATATATATATATATATATATATATATATATATACTGGACTCTTCTGTTGTTTTTGATGTATGAAGGTACAGCAACTCAGTTCTTAGAATTGGGTTGGTAGGTAGGTGACACTTGGGACAGCTTTTGCCATGCCAGTCCAACAAATCAGTTCTTGTCTTCAATTCTTCCTCCTGTCACTTCTCCCTCCATCTTAACATCATGATGCACACCTAGGAAAACTCTAACAGACAGCACTGGAACAACCTCACTGTCTCGTCTTTACCTGTTAACAAGCAGCCCATACTTCAATGGACAGTCTGTCTCATGCCAGGGTGATCCTGGACTCAATTACCTCAATCCCAACTGTGAGTATTAATATGAACCCAGACCGGAAATCTTCAACATCCTGTTTGTTGTCACTTGACCCCAAATTTTTAAAATTATTTCTACTTTTATTCCCTTTTGGTCAAGAGGGTGACTGTTCTGAAGATTATATCTCTCAGACTTTATTGCTGGTTATGAAACATTTGAGGCAGATAAAATCTCTTACCATTCTCTCCTATAGAACTGAATGTTATTTTCATGTTGTTAAACCTGGTTTGGTTTGTTTATTTTTTAATTCTTTGCATGCACTGTGTGACTCCTGCTCCCAATGAGATATAAGATTTATTTTATTTTCTTATTTAACAAGCTACTTCAATTTATAAATG
Organism: Acanthosepion esculentum; assembly: GCA_964036315.1. Taxonomy (NCBI): domain Eukaryota; kingdom Metazoa; phylum Mollusca; class Cephalopoda; order Sepiida; family Sepiidae; genus Acanthosepion; species Acanthosepion esculentum. Next base: position 71,145,625 of record OZ038516.1, read on the forward strand.
CTAACATTGCAAAGTTATGGTTTACTATTGAGAAAATGAAGTCATTCAAGTGGTAAAGAAAACATAGGTATATATATATATATGTCTAAAGATGACCCAGACAAATCAAATCAAACCTGGTCAAGAAATCCAAATTAGTAGCTAAATTGTCAAAGGTATAGCCTTTCTATTGTTGTATTTGAAGGAGGGTGCACTAGCTATAGGCTGGTTGGATACAGACATTAGGCAGAAAGAGGCCTTCACAGAAGAGCATTTATTCCTTATATCAATATTGGAAGGGATTGAAATCAACAAGGGAGCAAGTGGACATATATACTAACGAGATCAGGAGGTTGGCCAGATTTACTGGAAAGGAGTTGGAAAGAAAGTCTAAGCTTGTATTTGTGATGAGTTTCCGCAGTCAAATTGCTAAATATTGAAACCATGTTTATAGATTTAGCAGCCAGAGCTTGGGTTTAGACAATGAACAAAATGCCAAAGTCTTGCTGCAGTGACAAAGGAATCTAGACAAACTTTAAATAATGAGAACAATAAGGCATGAACACTCAAAGAACAACGTTTTTGGTCTCAAGAGTTGAATATGGTTCAGGACTACAAAGAACCGAAAACCTGAACAGATTTCTGACTTTTGGATGTGGCTTCCCTCTATCTTTTCTACAAATATGGCAATTGCTCTGATGAGCTTTTTTCTCTGCTGAACCCGCAACATGAGTTTAACTAATAGAGTGGCAATTAGGTCCCATTTTACTGTTGAACTAGATAGATGCAACCATCACTTCTACTTCTTTTCTGGTACTTCCCACCTGTGGATCTCATTCCCGATTTCTTGCTTCCAAAATTTAAATACAATGTCAATTGCCATCTGTCCTCTTGAATCCTGTTCCTTATTTTGTTCTTTACTCACCCCCGCCAATCACAGTCTTCTCATTTTCTTTCATTTTCACTTCCTGTAACACTCACCTCCCTGCATTTTAGTGGCATCATTGCCTTGTTTGGGGTGAAATGATTAAAAAAAAAGATATATATAGTCAAAGACAAAATTATGGGACAGGTGTATAAAAGTCAGAAATACAATTGAAACCCATTTATTTTATCATTTAAAGAGAAAGGACAAAGTTTTTAAAGTAAATTTAGCCTACTTACATTATTCGGACTATTGTCCTCATCTTTGTTGCCATATTTATTACAACGTTTCGACCCTTCAGTATCTGTCTATATTTCTGAGATGAGGTATTATGTACACTATTTACATTATTCGGACTATTGTCCTCATCTTTGTCGCCATATTTATTACAACATTTCAGCCCTTCAGCATATGTCTATATTTCTTAGATGAGGTATTATGTACACTATTTACATTATTCGGACTATTGTCCTCATCTTTGTCGCCGTATTTATTACAACATTTCAGCCCTTCAGCATGTGTCTATATTTCTGAGATGAGGTATTATGTACACTATTTACATTATTTGGACTATTGTCCTCATCTTTGTCGCCATATTTATTACAACGTTTTGGCCGTTGTACGCTCCGGCCTTCATCAGGTGGTTGGAATGTCGAACTGAACCCTTTATTTTGCTCACTGGGGTAGACTGTTCTAGTTCCACTGTGCCATGTGTCTGTAAGGACACATGTCACAGTGGATAAAGGCGTTAGTTAGATCCAGTGACAGGACCCAAAGAGTGTGAGTTCAATACCTGGTTAAGGCAGTGAAGAACTTGGAGTGGGGAATTAACAGGAGATAACTGACAACTGACATCCATTAAACACGGCACGTGGAACTAGAGCATTGTACCCCAGTGAGCGAAATAAAGGGTTCAGTTCGATATTCCAACCACCTGATGAAAGCTAGAGCATACAACATCCAAAACGTTGTAATAAATATAGCAACAAAGATGAGGACAATAGTCCGAATAATGTAAATAGTGTACATAATACCTCATCTCAGAAATATAGACAGATAATGAAGGGCCGAAATGTTGTAATAAATATGGTGACAAAGATGAGGACAATAGTCCAAATAATGTAAATAGTGTACATAATACCTCATCTCATAAATATAGACAGATACTGAAGGGCCGAAACGTAATAAATATGTCAACAAAGATGAGGACAATAGTCCGAATAATGTAAATAGTGTACATAATAGCTCATCTCAGAAATATAGGCAGATAAATTTAGTCTATATTTAATACTTGGTGGGGGGTTCCTTTTACTTTTATAACTGCCTTTATGCACATTGACATATTAGTAAATAAATTAGTGAATAAACAGAAATGAAAGATGAGATAAGCACCCCTACATGATTAAACCATTTAATAAGTACGTATTATATTACAAAAAATGTTACAATGATCCACACATGTGCCAAATCCGATGAAGGATCCAGATCCTGTATTGTTATTATAAATTCAAAAGTTGAACAAAACACATAGGCTCCATATTAAATTATACAGCTAAGTAATTTGATTGGTTCAAAAATATCACATGGCATCCACACGTCTGACCTTAATTTGACCTGATCAAAAGTACATTAGCACCGAAATTTTAAAACACCTTCTAGAGCCTATCACGTGACTCATATTGCTTATTTAAACAACAATTAAGAGAAAGAAGAGCTGGGGAAAAATCAGCTGAAAATGCTACACGCTACGTGACGACACTCATCATAAAATAACTTTTAACTAAAGCCCAGACTATAAGTTAAAAATCCTTTTTTAACATAACCACAGTCTATTTCCTTCAACATTCAAATGTCAAACACAACGTAAGTCACATACACACATGCTTTTTCCACAAACTTTGAACAGTTTATTCATATATATTTCGAAAAAAAAATAAAAGCAATATACTTTATATACTCGCGTATTATGCAATTTTTGAAGACCTAATTTTGAAGCTAATTTTTTCGCATCATACATGAGATATAAAATTAGCGTATGTACTGCTGGTCTTGGCTATGTCGTTGACCAAACTATACATTCATTTACTGTAGTCAAATTAGCTTCAAAATTAGGTTTTCAAAAGTCACATGATACAAGAGTATATACGGTGACTGAAAAATACTTAAAGATAATCAAAGGAAGGGATGCTAAAAAATGGGGGATCAGTTATTAATATCAAACACATCCCTCATTTCTTAGCCATAGTAGATTCATAGATGAAATTCCAAAGCATCCTTATAGGTAATTGAATGAAAGGATGATAGAAAGTGAGGGATCAGTTTTGCATTGTTCTTTAGTATTAAAATAACCCCCCTTTTCTTGGCCACTGAATATGCTATCCATTTCTTGTGAAGATTGTTGCTGGAATATGACCTTAACATCTTGAAGTCATTCTGATGGATGCATTTGGAGATGTTCTACTGAAACCAGCCGTAGGAAACAATATATTTCAGAAAAGACTCATTTTCTTCATATGCAAACAATAGCGAAAAACTGGTTTCATCTACACGGAAGCGTTTTCTCAAAGAAAAAGGAACCAATAAGTATCCATGTGAATGGGAATATATATTTCGAAAAATGTATTTGAAAATATATTAAAAACAATAGTCGGTATAAATTTTATCTTGGGAATCATGGCCCATTTTATGACTTTGATTCTAAACATTCTGATTTTTCCACTTACAACTTGTATCAAGATAAATTGTAATAAACATTTTCCTTAAAAATAGATTGTAGAATGTTTCCAAGTATGAACCATCATCCAATTAGGTACTGAGCAGTATTAGAACCAATCTTTCAATGTGATATGGCTGTAGTGTAAGTGTAAAGCCCCAAATAACTAGAGAAGCTTAGTCAATTCCAAGAGACATCTATGGAAAAAAAATTAGAGAACTTCTATATACTCGCTACTTTTTCTCTCTTAACATATAAAAAAGAACCTATTTCTGTTTTGTCAGGGAAATTTCAGAGATCTTGTTGGAATCTAAATTAAGGTAGTAGCAGTGATTACAAATTATTCCAGGTGCAGGTCTGGAATCAAACAACCTTTGACGCAACATACATAGAAACAGACAGAACCACGTGGAATGGTGAAGCAAAATGGATTCAACAAATGAATTTTAAATGAAACTGAAGATAAAGATTTTGTAACAACAAATAATTTATTTGGATGTTTTCTACATCGTGTTGCGTAGTTATAAGACCCTTGTAGATGAAAGGGAAAGTTCATATGCACAAACTGAGATGTGCTTAATAAAGTCCAGGAAAATGGGAAAGTTCATACCTAATTTTGTTGCAGAATTTAAATAGTCAGAGTGTTAAAATGTTGATTCAGTAGATGAGTAAATCCGTCTGAGTTGACAACGCGGAATTCCTTCTCCAACCACCTTTTCTTTTTTATCTTGTGTATTTATAAATTCCAGGCAGTAGGTACTGGCTCACAAAAAAGTCCTTCAAACATGTGAGGGAAGCACTGTCATTGGTCGAATTATAATATGCTTTTTAGTTTGAATATGTTTAAAATGCAGCTGGAAGTGTCACTCGGAGACTATACGTAAATGACTGATTTTGGTCATTTGACTTCTGACTTTGAGACAGCAACTTCTAGTTGACCTGACACTTCCAATCTGTAAAACACAATGAAACACAACACATATGTGATGAGTATTCTTTTTAATAGTCTGCTTCTTACAATTCCTTTTCACCACTCAAAAATGTTTGTTATAGCAAACTGATCAGGCCACCATACATTTCATTTTTTTTAAAGTCTTTTCTAAAATAAATCAATTTAGTATGCCTCTCTATTTTCTTAGTTTTTTTTAAATAGCCATTTATAATAATAAAAGAATGTCTGTTTAAAAATGCAAGGGAGACAACTTTCTGCTTACAAAAAATGAGTTCTTTTTTTCATTATTGAATGTCATGCCATGTCACTCTAATAGTCAAGGAAGGTGGAAGGAGCTAGCTCTTCAGTTAAGGAAGGGGCTAGCTCTTCACTTATGGAAGGAGCTAACTCTTCAATTATGGAAGGAGATAGCTCTTCATTTATGGAAGGAGCTAGCTCTTCAATTAGGGAAGGAGCTAGCTCTTCATTTATGGAAGGAGATAGCTCTTCATTTATGGAAGGAGCTAGCTCTTTACTTATGGAAGGAGCTAGCTCTTCAGTTAAGGAAGGAGCTAGCTCTTCACTTATGGAAGGAGCTAGCTTTTTAGTTAAGGCACTTCTACATGACATATGATAGAAGTTCTGCTAGATGGGAAAAAGGCAAAAGCTCTCTTTTATAAATGTTGCACAGCTACTTTATTTCGAAGATGGTGAACAGCTGTAGTAGAACGAGTAACGTAATAATAGGCAATGGAAGATTTAATGTTGACGAACCAGTAATCAGTGGAGTACTTGGAATGAAACTGAAACTTCAAGTAAACGAGGATAACAATATTGATGATTTTGTTTCGAAATATTATGTGGCACAAGGCCAAAAGGGGAAGTGGGGGAAGAAAGGTTGGTCATCCTACATTTAGTTAATCTGGTTCACGACCCATTCATCCATTACAATTTATTCATACACCACAAGAAATCATTCATTGCCATTCAATCCAACACAAACCATAATACCCCATATCAAAGGGATCCTACAAAAACATCCATGACACGAAAATGTATACAATTGATTTTTTTTTTAAATATATAAAATTATGACATGAAATGCGGGGAGTGGGGGGGGGGGCATGTACCCAATAACTAAAATAAAATACAACAAAATATTCAAAATTAAATTATATTAGTAGGACCTGTCCACTCCAGAGAAAAATAAGAGCAGCCAGTGTATTCTGCCGCTAAGCAGAATCAAGCAGCTCACTTGCTAGGGGCAAAGAAGAGACAAAATATGTTGATGATATTGATAGAGTAACGAGATGTGATCGGTCAGCTTGTGGGGCAGGGGTTCCTTATGGTCAAAGGGGAAGGAGTTAACAGGGAAAGCAAACTGTTAAACTGTATATATATATATATATATATATATATATATATATATATATATTATATATATATATATATATATTAAACGTGTTGTGTTGAATGTCAAAGACAACATAGTCCTGCATATTCTCTTTTGAATTTTCTCATATTTTCTAATGAAAATGCAGACTAGACTATGTTGTCTTTGACATTCAACACGTTTAAAAGAAAAGTTGCTGCCAAATTACACACACACACACATATATATATATATATATATATATATATATATATATATATATATATATATATGCATGTGCACATCTATATTTTAATTCAATAACATTTCTAAAATATTTCTACAAAATTAAAAACTGTGAACCTAAATTTTATTAAATATCAAATAATTTCCAAAAAGTTAAGTAAAATCTTATAATTATTTGATATTTTAGAGATTAGAAAAATAATTTTTTAAAAAACTTTATGACTGCAATGCTCAGCCCAGAGTAGGTATTGTTCAGACTGAGTATTCCATTTTCTTATGTGAAACTCAAATTGTGTGTGCATTAACTGGCACAGTCACACATACACAACACAGATATATACATATACATGATATAGGCACCATTTTTTCTTTTACAATATAGATGACAAACAGATATTTTTATACTTTTAAATTGGTGACTTTTGGGATTTGCACGTTCATCTGACAAGTCATATATTATTTACATTCCGACTAATGTCTTCATCATTGTTGCTATTATTACATTTCAACTATTGTACTATACAGCCTTCTTCAGGTGTCTGTTGATCCTGGTAACTTTCAGGTTATCATTTTAGAAGTGGTGGGTCTTGTTCATGATATAAATACAGATTGATCCCTGACTTTTTAAAGAGTTATCTGTACTTTGTTTTTATTTACAAACATCTAGTTAGAAACTGGGTTTATGTAATTGATAACTACCTCTTCTTCTATGTGTTGTGTCCTTTCAGGGCAAGAATGATAATGGCTCTTCACAACCCCCTTTTTACTCTCCTTCTGCCATCCATTTGAATAAGCTCGTTAGGTAGGCTAACCACTATTTCCCTCTGGCTTTCAATGTCCTGTGAGTGTCAAATTCTTCAAGCCCTCTTTCTTAATGATGTGTCCTAGAAATTTCAATCGTCTCTTTCTGATTCTTTTTGTTTCCATATGACATAAGTAGAGTTTCAGATATGTTAATAAGAACAAAATACAGATAGCTGTTTAAGAAGTTTTTATGGGTTATCAACCTTTTGCAGGTTATTTAAAGCCAGAAAATATTTTTAGATTGTAAGATTTTTTACTGACACAAGTTTTACTAATTAACCCATAGCTGGTGGAGAAGAGGTGGTTTCATGCCTTTCCCAAGGGTATTTGCATGTAAGGGAATATAACAAACCCAACTGGAACTGGTACTCGGCTCCCTGATTTCTAATTCTGCGCTGTTATCCATTACACCATCTGCACACCCATGCTTACAGCAACTGGTATTCTCAAATGGTCACCCATTTAGGTAGTGACCAGGATCAACATTGCTTAACTTTGGTGATCATCTGAGAACCAATGTTTCATCCCGATATTCAACACTGATGATGTTGGGGAGAAAAAAGAAATAATCAAATAGATTTTGAAGGGCATCAAAAAATCTTCTCAAAGTGAGCCCTCTTAATAAATTCTTTTTATTTTAAAGTACACACAAGACTCGTGAGACACTCAAGGTAGAGTGTTAGTGTTGAATTGGTTATGATGGCAATAGGAAGTGAACATTAAGAGGACAGATAAAGATTGATCATTGACTTGAACAGGTTAAGATTGTAGTGTTCAGGGAAGCATCCATGAGGGAGTCTATCTCACAAAGTAGCAGTTCTTGGGAGGAGGAAAGCTGTCTGAGAGGAACCGCTTCCTTAAAATATGAAGGAAATGAGGGTGATTCAACTATGTGGGAGTAGCATGCTCTCTTGTAGTAGTAAAGGCTTCAAGTGATGGAATTAAAGAATGGAACTCTGATCTGAACGTTTGCCAGAGAACGTAGCGATAGTACAGAAATAAACTTGTGGTGGCACAGCATTGACTGTTATTTAATCACTTCCTGCAAACCCATATGTTCCATTTACATTTAAAAGCCATAGGGAAATTCATATTAGTTGAAACTTTTCATTCTTTTCCCCTAACTGCACATTATTTCTGTTTATTTGTACAGCAGATGGAAAAGAGATACTTTGTTTTCTATGAATATATAATAATAATAATAATTTTCTTTATTCTTTCCTGCTTGGCTCCAAAACAGGAGACGATAGTATCGGGTTGGTATGGCTACTTGCATGTTAGTGTGTGAAGAGCTCCCTTGGGGATGTAGTAGCAGGCTAAGTAGAAATACACCCAGCAGCCATAAATGCTAGAGTTTATTAAAAACTAAAGAGAATAAGCTGTCAGTATATTCATACTTATATTGATGAGGTAGCCAGAAGGTTTCATTTGTTTTGGTCGTTAGATGTCGTTACGAGTATCATTGCCCAAAATATTGCTTTTGATTGTATTGTGGTTGTATTCATCCTATTCATAGAGAAGTAAAAATATTGACAGATTTTTTTTGTTCATCGAAGATGAAAGAAAAGAAGCAATTTCTTTTTTTGTATATTTTTGCTTTTTTTATTTTACAAAATAGAAAAATGCAACTGAAACACACACAAAAATATTTAAACAGTAAAGAGGCTATAAATAATGAAACCAGTCAAAAATTGCTTTCTGAAATTTTTTTTTTTACTGGTGTATTCTTGCTGAAAGAAGTTCCACAATCAGATTGACCAGTTGAGGTTGACAGCAATCACATGAAGATATAACTTGAGAATAATTGACATTATATAATGCAGGAGGAGATAGGTAACTAACTCAAAATATCCAAATCAAGCAGTGAACATCATTTGCACCAATTTGGTTATGTTAGTCGCTGTGATGTGTGGCCTCCATTTAGTAGATATTTTCACATTTGATTCAAAACAAAAAGATGTTCTGTTTTTGAAACATATGCCTGATTAAAAGTGGATACTTGACAACAGTGTGGAACTCAAAAAGTTGTAGGGGTAAATGAACAAACACTATGCCAAAGACGATGTATAGTTTATAAAACTATGATGAATAATGAAGAAGATAGGTAACCTGACCATCTGAACAAGGATATTTTTCCAATTTACAGCCAATGAATAAGAGAGCACTTGCATTGTTTTAATTGGTACCTGGAGTGTTTTTCATTTTGGATTACAAATCATTGCTGCAAGCTGAAATCTTTGATCTCCACATCTAAAACCATTCACAAGAATGGGACCCTGCCCCATAAAAAAAAATCAAGTTTATCTGAAGACAGTCAAGGAATGCATTAACCAAAAATATCAGTAAAAATAAAAACAAGAATGAGGATACTCATTTGAACAATAAAATAATGATAACTTTTCATTATGCCATGTCTCTTCTGGACATAGTGTCTATGGCTCTTCACAGCTTCCTCTTCTTTAATGTCTGTAAACTTTGGAGTAGTTTCCTGTTGCCTTCTCTATTGTTTGAATATAATTTCCTTCTCCACATTTAGTTGCTCTCATAAAGCTGAAAAGAAAAGAATTCAGAATGCAACAGTCTCAGCTGGAATTTGAACTCGGCCTGCCAAATTCATTTTTGATATTGTTAACCATTATGCCACCTTCGCTAATCAATATTAAAAGAATTAACGACTGGATACAATGCAGAATTAGATTTAAATGTTTTTTGACTATCATTTTATTTTATTTTTTTTATATTTAGATTATCGGAATTGAAATGTTCAGTTTAAAATAGAAAGAATGCTTTCATAGCTTCTTGACATAAACTCTTGTAACCAGCTTCAAGGGATCTAAAAAAGTCTCTCCTGTGACGTTTCCCAAAATAGAAATCCTCATTGACGAGAGACCACAAAAGATGTGAAGAGGAGGGGGGGGGGGGCGGCTGTGAGAGTCAATCGGGGAAAATTTCAAGATTCGTGCCATGTTGTTAGTAATTCTTATTCAAACAAAAACAATGAGACAGTCTGAAAAAGTTGGGTTTTGATGAATTTGACATATCAATACTTCTTGGGTCATTTAATGTTCAACATGAGCTTCATACGATTAAAAAATCACAATGAATAGATAAGTAGGCACTGGTGTGGTCTTTAGAGTTAGAAAGTAGACAGGTCTAAACAGTAAAAACGGTAGACAGAGGTCGGGTTTACACTATATCCAAAACGGTAGACACAGATCTGGTTTACTCTTGAGTTGAAAAGGTTGACATAGGGCCAGTTCAAAATGTGGACAGAGGTCAGGTTTAGCCAATAAAGAAGATATAGTCTGATATTTCAACAGGCAAGGAAAGTTACTCTGAGTAAAGTGTAGCAGACAAAGGTAGGTTACATGGTACCAGTAATAGAAAAGAAGTAGATGGGGTTACAGGTTGAAGTTAGGGTTAATTTACCAGACGGGGTTACAGGTTGAGGTTAGGGTTAATTTACTAGACGGGGTTATGGGTGGAGGTTAGGGTTAATTTACCAGACGGGGTTACGGGTTGAGGTTAGGGTTAATTTACCAGACGGGGTTACGGGTTGAGGTTAGGGTTAATTTACCAGACGGGGTTACGGGTTGAGGTTAGGGTTAATTTACCAGATGGGGTTACAGGTTGAGGTTAGGGTTAATTTGCCAGACTGGGTTACAGGTTGAGGTTAGGGTTAATTTACCAGATGGGGTTGCAGGTTGAGGTTAGGGTTAATTTACCAGATGGGGTTGCAGGTTGAGGTTAGGGTTAATTTGCCAGACAGGGTTACAGGTTGAGGTTAGGGTTAATTTACCAGACGGGGTTACGGGTTGAGGTTAATTTACCAGACAGGGTTACGGGTGGAGGTTAGGGTTAATTTACCAGACGGGGTTACGGGTTGAGGTTAGGGTTAATTTACCAGACGTGGTTACGGGTTGAGGTTAGGGTTAATTTACCAGACGGGGTTACGGGTTGAGGTTAGGGTTAATTTACCAGATGGGGTTACAGGTTGAGGTTAGGGTTAGGATTATTGCGATGCCACAATGAATTAGGTTGTCTGCTTGTTTTTCAGGAAATTTCTGTGATCATCAAGCATTTATTTGGCAGGGTTCCTCTCCCCGTACAGCAGAATCAAATAGCCTTTAAGGTAAGCACAGCAAGTCAACACTTGTAGGATGCTAATATGAGGACTTTTTTGTCAATAATGCAAACTACAGGTCAATTCATGACTTTCATAAGGAGTCAAATATGTTTGTAGCTAAGTCTGCAAATATCAATCCAGAATGTGACCTCCTTTTGGAGGTGTTTTATTCCTCTGCAGAGAATGTGGTCGGAAACTGAAAAATGTTACTGTATTTTGGTGTGTGTTGTCAGTGCACTCAAATTATCCTGTGCTCATCTACCTGGATGGATTTTTAGTCTAACTGGAAAAGGTGATCACTGCCGATGCAAAGCTATAAAACTATAGCGCTCTCTCTCTCTCTCTCATATAAAAGGCAAAAGAAAATTAGTTGGTGAGATTATACAGCTGAAGAAAGTAGTGATGAAAACTGAAAGGATGAGGATATTAGTCTAAAGGCTGAAGAGTAACAAGAAGAACAGGGAAAGTAGAAACGCTAACCAGTTGTGAAATCAAAATAAATTTAAAAGAAACTAGAATGTTTTGCTGGATGCGTTTTTGTTTTTTCATACCATGCCCCTTCAGGACGGATATGATCATGGCTTTCCACAAAATTCCTTTTATTTATTGTCTGTGAATTGCCATGACTTCCTGAGAAAGATAGTGAAGTGGTTTCTCCTTAGCTTATCCAGAGTTGTCTTTCTCCAAGACTGGCTGCCACTCAAGGCTACACTGCTATTTAACCTATAGTTGGAGGAGAGAGGAGAAGAGATAAGTGAATGTAACACATTGAACTGGAATGTGAATGTCACTTGCTGATGTGTGACCTGCACATTCTGCTAAAACGTTAATTGGAGGATCTGCAAATAAGGAGCAAAGGGAAAAGTGATTGGTTCTAAATATACTCGTTGGGGGGATCATATGACTTGAAGGTTAATATGACTCATGCACAATGATTACCTTTTATGAAAGATCAAGTTGTAAAGGGAATTCTTTAGCAATGTCTGTTCCCTCTTCAAATATATTTTAAACGTAATACTGGGTAATTTAGTTTGTAGTAATAGGGAAGAATTCAACTTTACTGATTCTAACTGGAGGCTTTCTTTGAGATTCACTGTTTACACCAGAGTCAAAATCGTAAGTATAATTTCAGTTTACACAATATAAACAAAATACATGACATTAGGTTTGGTCGATTTTGGAAGCATGGTATTGCATTCAATTTGAAAGTTGGGGTTTCACATGATAAATAATGACAAAATATTTTTTCCAAACTGTTACCGTTTAGGTTCAAAATCATAGGATTTTAATTTCATTCTGGTGATCAGTGAAAGCCTTAGAGCACAGCCTTAGAAAAATTAATAATTTCCTGAAGCTTCACAAAACTTTATATGGACAAGATGCATGGCACAAGGACATTATTACAAAATCATTATGCCATCAAATAAAAACCTTCATTTAATTCAAAGGGATACTATACTGAACAATTTAGCTATATTATGATGTATTATATTATACAGTTCAGTAGTTTTAGTCAGTGTGATTTTCAATAAACAATGCAAATTTAAAACATTTTGTCATAATTTCTGCCCAGCAGTATTATGGTGTTAGATACACTTTTATCTAGTTTTTGTTTTTATTATGATCTAACAAATCTTATTCAGTGAGTAGACTTTTTTGTCATCTTTTACAATTTTTTAAAATTTTTACTTATTGAATACAGTAAAAAAAAAAATAATCTATATTTTTTGCTTGTGGTGATTCATAATTAGAATTAGCATTTGAATATCAACTTCCATTAGAGTTGAGTACTGTCTGTTACCATTACCAAATTCTACACTTAGTAAGACTCGACTTCTATTACAGTTAGGTATTATCGTTTGCCACTACTAAACTCTACAAATATATTTTCCAGTCAATGTATCTAATACAAAAGATATTAACTTTATTTGGATTTATTCTTGAAATAGTAAAATTTTGAAGTCAGTTTGTAAGCAAAAAACCTGCAGAAATTTGGGATTTCTGGACATTTTTTTAGATGATCTTTAAACCTAAATGCTCAAAAATTGGTTAAAGTTATGAATCTAATTTTTGGTGTCAGTACATCGTAAATCAAACCCCAGCTTTTGCACAAAGTGTAAAAATCAACCTCTGCCCTAATAGACATAGGTCCAGTTTATACTAGAGACGAAGAGGTAGATATACATCTGGTTTACACTAGTCAAGTATGTTGAGTTTGTAGACAAGTCTAGCAGTATCAAACTGGAATATGGTTGGTATATTACAAGCTCTGCTGACAGCAACTGAAAAATATTACTGCATGTTGTAAGTGCACTTTCAAATTATTGCATGTTCATCTACTTTGATGGTTTCCTGTCAACTAATGGCCATTGCTAAAGTGGGATGGTCAGGGTCTAACATTTTGACAGGCAAGGAAAGTTACTTCGAGTAGAGAGTAGCAGATAAAATTAGGTTACACGGTACCAGTAATAGGGAAGAATTACCAATTTGATACTCATTTACCAGATGGGGTTAATGGTTGAGGTTAGGGTTAGGGTTATTGGGATACCATAATGAATTTGGTTGTCAGCTTGTTTTTCAGGAAATTCATCGAGTGTTTATTTGGCAGGGTTCTCTCCCAGGAGGACAGAATCAGGCAGCCTTTAATGTATCCACCACAAGAAAGAATCTTGGCCTAAACTGTCAACTCTTGTAGGATGCTGATGTGAGGACTTTTTGGCAATAATGCAAACTACAGATCGATTCATGACTTTCTTAATCATATTACAATCTAAAATTTAAACTCAGTTCACTAATGTACCCTTGTATATCCAACAGTTGGACGTTAATGATAACATATTATATATTAGGGAAGGACGGCTGACCAATGTGGATCAACATGTGTCTCTTTAAATGAGAATTTCGTGAATATTTTAATCCACAAATTTCACAGTGAAATGGTTTTTCTCCTGTGTGTATACGCAGATGAATTTTCAAAGCGTAGGCATCTGACAACTGCGATCCACAAATCTCACAAGGAACCTTACTTTTGCCAGTATGTTTATATATATGCCTTTTTAAAGTTCGACTATCAGAAAATTTTGCCTCACAAAAATCACAGGTGAATGGTTTTTCTCCAGTGTGTATTCGAATATGAACTTTTAAATTTGAATTTAGAGCAAATTTTGTTCCACAAATTTCACACTGGAAACGTTTTTCCCCACTGTGTACCAGCATATGTCTCTTCAGGTGATCATTTCTAGAAAATTTGGATTCACAGAGTTCACAGTGAAATGGTTTTTCTCCTGTGTGTGTTTGTTTATGACTTCTCAAACCTGAAGGATCAGAAAATTTTGACCCGCAAATTTCACAATGAAATGGTTTTTCTCCTGTGTGTATACGTATATGCTTTCGCCAGGTTGAATGGTCAGCAAAATTTGAGCCACAGATGTCACAGTGGTAAGGTTTTTCCCCTGTATGTGTCCAGATATGTCTTTTTAATGATATACTTACAGAAAATCTTGACCCACAAATCTCACAGTGGTATGGTCTTTCCCCACTGTGTGTTTTCAAGTGAGACTTTAATTGCGAACTAGAAGAGAATTTGGATGGACAGCTGTTACAGTGAAATGGTTTTTCCCCAGTATGCACCCGTACATGTTTTCTCAAAGTGGAACTGTCTGAAAATTTGGACCCACAAATTTCACAGTTGAATGGTTTTTCCCCAGTGTGTGTTCGCAAATGATTTCTTAGGTTTGAATTGATAGAGAATTTTGATCCACAAAAATCACAGCTAAAAGGCTTTTCTCCTGTGTGCGTTCGCATGTGTGTTTTCAAACTTGAATTCACCGAAAAATTGCGTCCACAAATATTACAGTGGAAAGGTTTTTCTCCTGTGTGTGTCCTTCTGTGTGCCCGAAGGTGTGAATCATGTGTGAAACCTGTCCCACAAATGTCACAATGGTAAGGTTTTTCACCTGTATGTGTCCATATGTGCTTCTTCAGGAGTGACCTTCGGCCAAATCTTGAACCACAGGTCACACAGACAAAGGGTTTTTCGTCTATGTGAGTGTTTATGTGCTGTTCAAAATTGGAGCAATCAGAAAAGTCCTTTTCACAAACTACACAATAAATGTTCTTTATGTCTGGATCTTGTTCCCCCGCTAGCGATGAAGAAGGGATTTCCAAAAATTTGAATCCATTTTCCATGATGTCAATGGTCATATTAGCAGCTTCTTCCATGATTTCACATAACAAAAATGCATGGAATCTTTCACATGATTTGTAAATTCATTTGTCAGTTTTTGTAGATAAGAATGTTTTTTTGTTCAAATCCAGGTATCCTGATATGAGGGAGTAACAGCCATAATTCCATAAAGACTTGAGTATCTGTATGCCAGGAAATGCTTATATTTTGTTCATTTTGTCAGGTTTAGTTTCATAAACAACACACTTTTATTCAAATAAACTAAGTGCAATTGCCATTCATAAATACTTAATTGCAGAAACACATTTTTGGCAGCAGAATTTGTGACAAATTAACATATTTCATCTTTTCATATGACAAGTAAGAAAATGAAAAACTATTTCCACACAGTTTACAGTTAAAGAGTTTTTCGTCAGTTATAAATGGAAACCTTTTCAGAACAGAATTGTTTTTTTCATAACACTTTTTATTTGGCATATATACACCATGAAATTTTATTCTAATTAGAAATGTTACGCTTAGAAAAATCCTTCCAGTAATGCATATGTTCATTCAATAACACTTGTCATAAGTTATGGGACTGGTGAATGTAAATAATTGAAATAATAGATACTCATTTACATCATCTCCAATTCTCTCAAAAGTTTTTGATAACTTTCAAAGAATTGCAACAATATGTTATTCAGTAGTTTCACACAGCATAACCTGCAAGCAAATAAAAGACTTGTATGAGGATTGTGTCAAAAACAAAAAAAAAACAAACATTTTCCTCTTTTAAAAACATGTATGAGAGGGTGTGCTTATGTACGAGAGAGTGTGTGAGTGAACAAGTGAGAATGAAGCAAAGCAAAATTTTAAGAAACATTATGAGATTAAGCAGGCCATTCTGAAAGCCCAAACGGACTGGATTTGGACATGTAAAATATCATATACAATCTTGAAAAACTTCTTGACTTCATCTTAATTCTTTAGATTATCAGTCTCTGGTTATTACTAGACAAGAATATTGTCTGGAATTTTGATCAGACAAATATTATTCATTTTTTTTTACTGGAATATGTCATCTTCATTCCAATTGTTTTATTTCCACTCATAGTATTAGTAGTAGTAATATTATATGGAATTTGGATTAGATGAAGATTCTTCATTTTTGACTAGGATTTCTTTCATGCTAATTTCAATTACTTTATTTCCACTAGTAATATTAGTAATAATCTTGAATTTTTATTAAATTAAGCATTAATTACACTATTTACATTATTCGGACTATTGTCCTCATCTTTATCGCCATATTTATTACAATGTTTTGGTCGTTGTACACTCCGGCCTTCTTCAGGTGGTTGGAATATCGAACTGAACCCTTTATTTTGCTCAATGGGGTAGACTGTTCTAGTTCTACGTGCCATGTTTAATGGATGTCCATTATCAGTTATCTCCTGTTAATTCCCCTCTCCAAGTTCACCACTGCCTTAACCAGGTATTGAACTCACACTCTTTGGGTCCTGTCACTGGATCTAACCAAGGCCTTTATCCACTGTGCCATGTGTCCTTGAGGCATTAACTGATTTGTTTTACAGCTTATCAACCCACTGTGGGTTATTTAAAGCCAAAACACATTTTTGAATTGTATCAACAAATGTGGGGATAAATATAAATTATATAACAATGATTTCTCCAGATTTGAATAAAAATAAATTATTATAAACTTTTTCCTTCAAAATAGATTGTAAGTCTTCTCCAAGTATAAACCATACAGAAAAAAAGATTGTAAACTTTGTCTGTTTCTTCCCCTGAATCAGATTATGAGTTTTAAGCATTATTAGACACAGGGATTGAACAGACAACTGCCAATATCTTTTAAACAATGATTTAATTCTTCAGACCCCACATTTCTCTTCGACAATCTGTTTCTAAAATTCTCGTACCTTAAATCCTTAAGCTTATGTGGTGGAATTTTTGTTGAGTGTATTTTCTTCTGAACAATCTACAACATCAGAGGCAACTGACTATTCTACATATATTGCTATTGCTATTGCCAAAACATATCCATATTCTAACAGTGCTCTCATCTACTAGTTGGTCTCCATAAACATCCAGCAAACGATGATGCAAATCAATATGTACAAATTGTAAGAGTTTTCCAGATATAAACTACAGAAACAGATTTTAAACCTATATTCTATGACGTTCTTTATGAACTGCAAAATCTTATTTGGTTCGGTATTTTCAAACAGATTATCTGCTCTGTCGTACTTGGCTCGAGTTTGTTGGAATTTCTTAAAGATTATCAATACATGCTCAGTATTGTATAATTCCTGACATGGTCAGGAATTATAACTGATATAGAATTATAACTAATATAGAACTATAATTCCTGACCTCCTTTTCCAGTCTCAATAGAGTCCAAAAGCATCTCTGCATCCTTGTGGGTGATGAATTAATTTCCACTGTGAAACCACTCTCTCAAAGGTAGAATGTGGCAAGCCTCTTGTTGCTCTATTGCTGCTTCCATAGAAAGCGCTCGGACAAACCGCATTCCTTGGTTCTGCCAGTTCTAACCTTCATGTCTTGGACTCACCATGCCACTTACATAGTAGGAAACCATTCTCTGTAGTCCATCTGCAAGATCTAAGTTCCACTCATACAACTTCTTCCTGCAAATCACTGCCTGATGGAACTGATTTGCAAGATGTTTCCCAATCACTAGAATCTTAACTTGTTCAAGTTTTGGGTTAGCCGTTATTTTCCACATATGTTCGTATAAACTGTTCCTCTTACTCTGTAAATATCTACCTAGAGTGGCCCACCCCCGGCTCTTGTACAGGGTGAAAACCTCACTATAAAAGAAACCAATTTGCATCAAGATAAACTGTAATAAGCTTTTTTCTTTAAAAATACGTTGTAGAACTTTGCCAAGTAT
This sequence comes from Acanthosepion esculentum, assembly GCA_964036315.1. NCBI lineage: Eukaryota > Metazoa > Mollusca > Cephalopoda > Sepiida > Sepiidae > Acanthosepion > Acanthosepion esculentum. The sequence continues at coordinate 71,163,827 of OZ038516.1, forward strand.
AAACTTTATAGAAACAGATCGTAAACTTATATTTTATTATAGGCCAAAATCTCTTTTACAAATTGCAAAAATCTCACTTGGTTTGGTATTTTCAAACAGTTGCTTTAAGTTACTTGGCTCATGTTTGTTGGAATTCACTACAGATTATCATTGCAGGCTCAATTTGTGTGTGGTTCCTCATATCATCTGCACAATGGTAGGTCGGTGTTTTTGTGTTGGGGAGTGGGAGCACCTGTTACATGGATGACAACACCTATGCAAGACAGGTGTCCTTTCAGTAGATATTGGAAAAAGAACTGATGACAGCAGCAAACATCAGATTTAATTCCTATCCTCTGGTGCTGCTGTTGGGTCCACTAAGAAAGGTGGAGGCCCCCAGGAAGATGTTGTAGCCTCATTATGTCAACCTCACAGCAGCCTCCACTTCTCATCTGCTGCACTTAATAGCACAATCAGAGATCATTGGAGGGAATCCTTGTATCACTTTTGTGGTGCCTATTTACATACGCCATGAGGCAGTTCACTATACAACAGAATCTTTGGAAATTGAGTCTTCCACTCTTGATATGTAGCCTCGCAAGCACGAATCTGCCTGTACATGTGGTATTATGATTATTTACATTATTCGGACTGTTATCCTCATCTTCATTGCCATGTTCACAACGTTTCGGCCGACATACGCTCCTGCCTTTATGTCTATGTCTCTCTATATATCTGTCTATATCTCTGAGATGAGGTATTATGATTACTTGCATTATTTACATTATTCAGACTGTTATCCTCATCTTCATTGCCATATTCACAACATTTCGGCCGTTGTACGCTCCGGCCTTTATGTCTATGTCTCTCTATATATCTGTCTATATCTCTGAGATGAGGTATTATGATTACTTGCATTATTTACATTATTCAGACTGTTATCCTCATCTTCATTGCCATATTCACAACATTTCGGCCGTTGTACGCTGCGGCCTTTATGTCTATATCTCTCTATATATCTGTCCATATCTCTGAGATGAGGTATTATGATTACTTGCATTATTTACATTATTCGGACTGTTATACTCGTCTTTATTGCCACATTCATGTTTTTGCTGTTGTATGCTCCGGCCTTCTTCAGGTGATTGTAATTTCAAACTGAACCCCTTATTTCATCTACCAGGGTAGATGGAACTCAAAGAGTTGACTCGAATGGAAATAACTGAGATACCTGGAAGGGGCATGGCATGTGCAATTAGAACAATCTACCCCATTGATCGAAATAAAGGGTTTGGTTTGAAATTGCAATCACCTGAAGAAGGCCAGAGCATACAAAGGCTGAAACATTGTGAATATAGCAATAAAGATGAGGATAACTGTCCAATAATGTAAATAATAAATGTGCCTGTTGTTATAAGAACCAGTTACCTTACTATCATGAATGAACTGATCTATATGCATGATAAGCGGTCCTGGGTAATTGTCTCGGAGGAAGAAGATAATACTATTATAGTGACTTGTCTAGCTGAGTAGTGAATACTACTATCACAACTGACTCGGTCGAGTTAAGTGTTGTGTCTTACTAAACCCCACAACACAACAGTGCTTTTGTAGTATTGCCTTAATACTGAGGGTGCCAGTACTCGGTAACATTTTCTCAGTAATCTTCACTTAGTAGCCTCTTGCATTTTACTGGCTTTATCACCTTTCGAGGTAAAATGGTAAAAAAAATAAAAAAAACAACTCTTGAAGATGTCAATGAAGTAAAGTTACACCAGTGAAGTTTGAAAATAATGTGATGGAAGCATTTGAGGAGCCATACGGGTTGAGAGTAGATGACCCAAGATTTGGCACCGTAGAAGAAAGCGAACAGCACAAACAGTTTTGTAGATGTTTATGTGTTTGTATTTTAGATTTTTATTAAACCAAACACATTTTTATAGTTTACCAAATATTTGCTTTAATTACTTTGTCTAATTTGGCATTTGGAGACATGATATATCCAAGCTTCGCCAATAAATAGCGAAAAACAAAAAATATGTTTGTTTATTGATTACAAAGTGTAATTCTTATGTACCTTAACTACTAAAATAAATTTAAATTTATTTGATTAACAATATTATTAAATAATATGTTAAATTTGGGATGATTTTGTGAAAAACATTAGTTTGATGTTTTGGCACACGTCATCAGTTACTGACATTAGGAATTTTGGGGGGTGTATGGGGAGGGGTGTTTCAACTTCATACCTCCTCTCCACAGTGACCCATCCTTCAGATACAACTTTTATCATCTAGCGTTTTATAGTCCAATCACAAAAAACTTCATGAGCTTCTAGGCTCTTTCATAAAATGGAAATGAACACAGTAACCGTTTTGATCTCACAAGAAATATGGTGATGCTCTCAATTTGAAGTGTTAAGTAACAATCCTTCATTTCACACAGTGGGATACACACACACAATATAAATATAAAAATTGATTCTAACCAATTGTAGTGCCTTAATAAATATAGTATCAGCAGCTGCAGCCCTTAATAAATATAGTATCAGCAGCAGCAACCCATAATAAATATAGTATCAGCAGCAGTCCTTAATAAATATAGTATCAGCAGCAGTCCTTAATATAGTATCAGCAGCAGCCCTTTCATAAATATAGTATCAGCAGCAGTCCTTAATAAATATAGTATCAGCAGCAGTCCTTAATAAATATAGTATCAGCAGCAACCCTTAATATAGTATCAGCAGCAGCAACCCTTAATATAGTATCAGCAGCAGCCCTTAATATAGTATCAGCATCAGCCTTTAATAAATATAGTATCAGTATCAGCCCTTAATAAATATAGTATCAGCAGCAGCCCATAATATAGTATCAGAAGCAGCCCTGATGGTATAAAAACAGATGAATACCTAAGTAACTCTCTTTTCCTGTTTTCCCTCCTTTTAAAGTGTGTGCCATCAACTTTTCACACTGAAGCACAAAGGGCACTTCACACACAAACACCTACACAGGCAAGTCACACTCATATTACATTTATTAACAATTTTCGTTGTATTTACATTGTTCAGACTATCATCCTCATCCTTATTGTCATATTCACGGATACACGGCCCAGTGGATAAAAGCGTTAGTTAAAGTAATCCAGTGACTTGACCCAAACAATTGTCTATATTTTTGGGATGAGGGGTTTTCACTATGGATTTCGTTAATCGGACTGACTTCCTCATCTTGGTTGCTTTCCTCACAACGTTTCGGCCGTCTGATCCTCCGGCCTTCTTCAGGTGCATCTCGAACTCGGGAACCGTCGGTCTGGAATTTCGAACCCAACCCTTTATTGTTACGGGGGTACCATGTTCTCGTTCCATTAAGGCCATCGCTGCTGCTACTACTGCTTGACGCCATCGTTGCTGCTGCTGTTGCTTCTATCTTGTTTGTCGCTGCCACTGCCTTTGCTCGGGATTGAACTCAGAACATCGGGAGAAACTTGCAATCACTGTTTCAACGTCCTAGTCGCCTCGGCCATGTGTCACTGGGACGATCGTGTCTGAATTTTTGGTATATTTAAACCTAAGTTGTTATTCTAGGTTCTCTCTTACGATTAGGGGTGCCCAAATCGTGTTCAGTTCTATACTTGGTCTGCTCAGGAGGTTGTTATGTCCTAGCATGTGAGCTGTTTCTTTGAGTTTTCTCACTTTCCAGTGGGGCTCACTGTTTATTATTTTAACTTCATCCCAGAGAGGGCGATGGTCACCCTTTTCCTTCCATACATGGTAGGCTATACCCGACTTTTCCGTCTCCCCTCTAGTCACTGCTTTTCGATGTTCATCCACCCTTACTTTAAGGGGGCGGCAGGTTTACAAGGGCGAAACATGCCGCCCCCTTAAAGTAAGGGTGAGAAAACTCAAAACTAAGTGAGAAAACTCAAAGAAACAGCTCACATGCTAGGACATAACAACCTCCTGAGCAGACCAAGTATAGAACTGAACACGATTTGGGCACCCCTAATCGTAAGAGAGAACCTAGAATAACAACTTAGGTTTAAATATACCAAAAATTCAGACACGATCGTCCCAGTGACACATGGCCGAGGCGACTAGGACGTTGAAACAGTGATTGCAAGTTTCTCCCGATGTTCTGAGTTCAATCCCGAGCAAAGGCAGTGGCAGCGACAAACAAGAGCGGTGACAACGATAATAGAAGCAACAGCAGCAGCAACGATGGCGTCAAGCAGTAGTAGCAGCAGCGATGGCCTTAATGGAACGAGAACATGGTACCCCCGTAACAATAAAGGGTTGGGTTCGAAATTCCAGACCGACGGTTCCCGAGTTCGAGATGCACCTGAAGAAGGCCGGAGGATCAGACGGCCGAAACGTTGTGAGGAAAGCAACCAAGATGAGGAAGTCAGTGACCCAAACAGTTGTGAGTTCAATACCTGACCACAGCAGAGGTGAACAAAAACTTGGAGAGTTAAATTTCTAAAGAGAATTAATTGAAACTCAGATATCAAGAAAGGGCATGGCATGTAGAACTAAAACAATCTACCCAAAAGAAAGGGTTTGGTTTGAAATTCTAATATATATCATCTGAAGAAGGCCGGAGCTTACAATGACCGAAATGTCAGGAATATGACAATAAAAATGAGTGCAATAGTCTGAACAATGTAAATAGTGTAAATAGTTACAATATACCTCATCTCAGAAATAAAAACAGATATAACTCTCCAGGTTACAATCTCCTGTATCCTATTGTATATAACATTTATCCTGAAGAAGGACGGAGCGTACAATGGCTGAAATGCTGTGAATATGGCAATAACGATGAGGACAACAGTCCAGACAATGTAAATAGTGTAAATAATTACAATACCTTATCTCAGAAATATAGACAGATCCTGAAGAAGGCTAGAGCATAAAATGGCTGAAACATTGTGAATATGGCAATAAAGATGAGGACAACAGTCTGAACTATGAAAATAGTGTAAATAGTTACAATACCTCAGAAATATAGACATATATTTTCATTGAGTATGAAATTTCTAGGAAAAGAAACTCTTAAACTTTTCTTTTGTTGTTTTGTTAAATAAATGTTATCTTGCATCGCAAATCAATCAGTCTGTTATTTTGTGCATCTACCCATTTCACCACCATAAATGTATTGTAAGATATTCTCGTAAGAAACCTTATCCATTAATTATAGAAGTAGCTAACATACTAAGCTATTTCCATAAGAGACTGTTGAAGTCCTCTAATTTATTTTGGGGTTTTAAACCTAACTTTAAGACTTGCATTGGTACAAATGGCTGCTAAAAATATGAGGCTAGGCAAAGAAATATAAGGGAGGTAATCCAGTATTTGGACTAAAAAAATTCTTGCTAACGTTTTAAAATCATATCGCATCTCAACCTGTGAAGGTCCTTTGTTGGACGAAGGCCTTCTCCAGATTCATGGGGAGAGGAATGAGCGCTGGCCTGGGGGCGGGGATGTGACATGCTTGGGCGATCATGTCTCTTTTTTCGATTCATAAACGCATAAGGCCAGTTTTTTTACGCCTTGTCAGGTCAGCTATGTGCCATGCGTCATACACGCTTCTTTCGATACATGACTGACGAGGTAAATTTTTTTCACGCAGTAGGTTGCCATTTCTTTCTGCGGTAGACCAGTTGCCACCCAAGGCTATAGAACCTGCTATTTACACAGAAGAGGATTCATACCTTTCCCAAGGGTCACGTAAATAAATGAATGGAATTCGAACTCGGCTCTCCGATTCCTCAGTCCGAGCCGCTATCCATTTACTCCACCATTCCTCATAATGAACCCGACTGCAATTTGAACTTGGCTCTTCGATTTCTCATGCAGAGTCGTCATAACTGTGTAAACACCACCCGCACATCCCAGTTTTCAGCTCTGGGGTATTCTCAGGGTACTGATGACGAGGCTCGACGTTGCTTAACTTCGGTGATATGACGAGACTCTGTGTTTGAATGTGATACGGCCGCAAGGAAGCACGTTTCAAAATCGACGCTATTTTTTAAATTCAAATTTTATTTCACAATGAAAGGCAGAGAGAAAAAATGGCACGTCAGGCACACACACACACACAAAAAAAAACATTAAAAATTCCGATACAAACGTTTATTTTCTAATCCGTTTATTAATTTGTAGATAATCATTAAATTTGAGCAACTTACCTTTGTTTTATTTTTTCAGTTGAGTTTTTCTTTCTCTTTGCAACAAACGAAAGAAAAATCAACACTTGTTCCCAAAATAAGTGAATCTTTCTTCGTAAACAGCCCCAAAAAAGTCCATTTATTTAATAATTTGATACAAAAAAATATCGTCTTTGGAGACATGTGTTTCTGCTTCTGTGAAGCAAGTAAAAAGAAACTTTTGAAAAAAAACAAAACCAGAAGAAGAAATATTGTAAATAAAAACCAAATAAAAGGTTGCTATATAAAAATAGTCATTCAGGTGGTGAATTGAAAACGGAAATTGCCGGTGTAAGACGAAATCAGTGTCTACTAAAAAAAACAACACTTTTTTTTCTTGTCACGCGAAGCAATTAATTAAAAGATTTTAAATTAATAATTTGAAGGTAAATAATAAAATTTATGTGTGGAGATAAATATATATTTATATATGAAGGTAAATAAGTAAAAAAGTAAATAAAATTTTTTCCTCGAATGATTTTTAATTTTGATGATTTTTTTTAGATGCCCCCCCCCCCCAAAAAAAACATTTATTTTGTTTTGCAGTGACATACATATCTGGAAGTACACAGTAATGTTAAAATGTGTTTTAATATGTGTAGTTAGTTTTTGAGAATAACAATGAAATGAAATGTGTTCAGACTTCAAAATATGCATGTTGGTGACCACAATTGCAGATTATACCATAATGACGAGATTTGGAACAAAATGAAATTTTCTTTTATGTGCCGTGTTTCTTCAGGACGTAGGCGATCATAGCCCTCTACATCTTCCTGTCTGTTATAGCTCTTAATAAGTTTTGTCTTTTTGCTATTTCTCCCAAACTCTGTTCTGCTATCCATTTACTCAACCTCATCAAGTATGTTATGCGCTGTTTTCCTCTGTACTTCTGTCCCGTGACTATCAGATTTTCCAAGCCTTCCTTCCTTATTATGTGCCCCCCAGAAAATTCACCTGCCTCTTCCTGATGTTAAGTATAAGTTTCGTTTTTCTTTCCATTTTTCCCGTTGCACTAATGTTCAGTTCATGATATCCTCAGCATCTTTCTGCAGAGCCACATTCCTGTTGCTTCAAGTCCTTTCTCCGTCACTGAGGAGATAGTCCAGCATTCGCTGCCATACATGAAGACAGACATCACGTAACAGTACAATGCTCTTTTCTTTGTTTCTAACGACATTTTTCTGTCTCTTAATACTCTACTTAGCTTTTGGAATGCAACTTTGGCCAATCCCAATACGTCTTCGGATCTCAGTGTCGCACTTCTCGTCCTCTGTTAGAATACTTCCCATATATTTAAATTTTTCTGCTTGTTTGATTTTAGTGTCCGCGATTTGTAATTTGCATTTTGGGCTCATCCCTTTTGCTGATGACCATGCATTCTGTATTCTTGTAGTTTATAAATAGTCCCTTCTTCTCGCTTTTCTTCACTACCTTCTATATGAGATTTTGTAGTTTCCTTTCTGTGTCTGTTATCAGCACTATGTCATTTATTATGAAATGGACAAAGTCCGACAATTATTTTAAGACATTTTTTTTTATGTTTGTACGTTCTTTTTATAGATACAAATATTTAAGTAAATACACTGTTTATAATAAACAGTATTAATAACATTTACCGGCCTGAATGTCCGAGAAATTTGCATAGAAAATATTCGTCCTCCGACAGGAATCGAACCTGTATCCTCTGTGGCTCAATCGGTAAAAGCACGTCAGGATATAAAATCGGTAAAAGCACGTCAGCTTCTCAGTCCAAACAAGAAAGGATTAAAAAAATTTGATATTTGGTAATTTGTTCAGATTTTGAGAGGTGGGTCAGGCTGAGAAATTTTCAGCACTTCCTTATACCGTCTTTAACTTATGAAAAACGTTACATACCCACATATATATCATATTAAAACACGCCCAAACTTTATTTTCTACACAATAACAATATTACAAAGATGCCAAAAAGAATCTACAATGCAACACACCGTTTCAATTAAAGTGTCTATTGGTTAGAAATTAACATCACTATGTGAAATATTTGACCAATCAGAGAAAACCAAAACCCTATTTTTCTCGAACCTACTTTCGGGAAAACTTTATTATAAAACCCCACAGATTTTGATTTTCCTTAGAATGGACTCTAATGTCCACATGCATGGCCTGGGAGTTTATGTCCACGAACATCTCCCACTAGCTAGGGAACTCTCTATAAATCACCAGACATGTGTCTCCGTCTCTCTCGACTTAAATCAGTCAGCTATCCCTTCTTTCTCTACCGTTCCCCTTCCTTTGAAGACTGTTGCGTGCTTGATAGTATTTCCGATAATATAGACAAGGCCATCTTCCTACACCCGTTTGCAAATATATTTGTGTTCGGTGATTTAAATGCCCACCATACCACGTGACTTAAACATTCTGTTACTGACCTCGCTGGCATCCAAACCCTTAACTTCTCAATCCCTCAATCATTCATGCAAGTGCTTGACTTCGCCACGCGTTTCCCCAGTAACCCTGACGGACACGCTTCTCTTCTAGATCTCTTCTTTTACTTCTATTCCTGACTCTTGAGCTATTACGCAGTTCTGCCGTCTTGGCAACTCTGATCTTGCGGTAGTATCTGTAAACATTACCTTCCGCTCCTCCACCAGCCAAGAACCTCCTACTAACAGAATATCTTTCTGTTATCAACGGGCAGATTGTGACTCGTTCCGTGATTTCATTCGTGACGTCCCTTGGAATGAAGTTTTTAATCATCATGTTAAAAAATGCGAATCTGAGGTCTCCCCCTGGGTGAAAGCCGATATCGATGCTTTCACTCCAGCAAAGGAAATATCAAGTTAAACTGTATTCATCTCCTTGGTTCTCACCTGCATCCGCAGCCGCTATAGCCCACAGGAAACACTTATTCCGGCCGTTTCTTTGTCTCTGCTTGTAACGAGTGCAAGCGTGTCCTCAAAGAAGTGAATTTACTGTTTGCTGATAGAATGAAACAACCTATAGCATCTCGCAAGTTCGGTTCTAGAGATTATTGGCTGCTCTGCAAGAGTGCGCCGAACAACAGCAAGTCCCCAATCTCTCCTCTATTCAATCAATTCCAAGTCCTGACTTCTAAAGCAGATAATGTTGAATGCTTTGCTTGTAAATTCTCTTCCAACTCAACAGTCGACTCGTTTGGAGTACCCACACCTGATTTACCCCATATAAATGAGCTTCTACTGGGTGATATGCGCATAACCCCATCACTGGTCTCCGACATTATTTCTAAATTAGACTCTCATAAGGCTAGTGGTGGTGGCGGGATGCCAGCTGTTCTAAAGAAATTTGCTCCCAAGCTTGTTTCAGTTCTCTCCAAATTCTACAACTATTGCCTCGCTGCTTCCTGCTTTACAGCTTATTGAAAGTCTTTCTCTATAGTTTCTGTTTTTAAGAACTCCGGAGAATATTCTAGACCCTTTAATTATCGACCCGTTAGTCTCCTACCACTTTTTTGGCAAAGTATTCGAGGCTTTAATCAATGTTGAAGTGCTTAAGCATCTTACTTCTCACGACATACTCGCTCCAAAACAATATGGCTTCCATTTTGACTGGTTTACCGCTGATGTGCTTACGGTCATCACTGAATATGTATATCAAGCTCTTGATAGCAAGAACGAATCTCGAGCAGTGGTTCTAGATCTCGAAGGCGTTTGATAGGGTTTGACATGTTGGTCTTCTCCGTAAGCTCTAGGGCTACTGTATTACAGGACGATTGTCTGATTTAATCCAATCATTCCTATTAAATCGTGAAGGTCGTTCTGAATGTAAGTGCCACCAAGACTCTATTCTGGGTCCTACGCTATTTCTGATCTTCATCAGTGATCTTCCTGATGTCATCAGTTATGAAGTAGGCATTTATGCGGATGACACTACCATTTCCTCCTGTCTCCGGCAAATCCGTTAGAGCTGACAATGTTAACCTGGCCGCTGCTCTTGAAAAGAACCTCCAATCAGTGGTTAACTAGGACAGGAAATGGCTTGTAAATCTTTATGCCTCCAAAACTCAACTGCTCTCATTTAACCACCACAGAGAAACTTCCCTGCCCGCCATCAGCATGGCTGATGTTTGACTCCTGAGAAGCGTCTCACTGCTCTTTCTTGGTCTCACGTTTTCAACTGACTTGAAATGGAACAACTACATTGAATCAATAGCTGCATCTACTGCAAGGAGAATTGGTTCATTGTGTCATGCCAGGAGGTTTTTCTCATCAGAGTCCATCTTGCACATTTATAATCTACTATTCAGCCATGCATTGAATACTGTTGCCATATCTGGTCTGGTGCTCTTGCTGTTCATCTTGAGGTTCTTGGCAAAATCCAAAGAAGGATCTGCAATGTTATCGATCCTGACCTGGCATCTCGACTTTAGTCACTTTCTCACAGATGTGATGTGGCTTCCTTCTGTCTTTTCTACAAATATTTTCATGGCAACAGCTCTGACGAGCTTTTTCCCCCTGGTGCCCTGACTACATAAATTTAAGCATGCTACTAGATTGGCATCTAGGTTCTCACCCATTTACTGTTTACGTAGTTAAATGTAACCGCCACTTCTACTCCAACAGTTTCTTTATTGACACTTCCCGGCAGTGAAACTCCCTTCCGTTTACTTGCTTCCGTGAAAACTACAATCTCTAAAAATGTAAATGCAACGTCAATCGCTATCTTCTTCCGTCTTGAACCGCATTTATCGTTTATCCTTTCTTCAATCCCCCTATACCAAGTCTTTTCTGTCACTTTCAACCTCTATAACCCCCTGCGTACTAGTGCCATTCCCGCTTTGTTATATATATATATATATATATATATATATATTACTTGAACGTTATTTTTAGTAGATACTTGTATTTGAGTAAACGCTCCGTTTATTTATTAAACAGTATATTTATTTATTTTCGCCTACCGGTCTGAACATTCGAGAAATCTTGTTAGAGAAAAATATGCTCTCTCCGTCAGGATTCGAACCTGTGATGGAATAATCCATACTAACCTTTCACCCCTCCAGCATAATCCACTTCACATCAAAAATATCTATCAACCAATCAAAACTCTAGTTTCAGCAAACGAAGTTTCCTATTGGTTAAAAGCCTTAGAACTGTAGCAAATTCACGTGAAAATGCCTTTTCGCGCGCAAGCCTCTGGAGCCTACTATTTTTGCCCAGAAATCTATAAATAGGAAATTCTTGATCGCTTCAAACAGTCAGAACTTCATTCCTAGAGAGATGCCAAACTGATCCACGCAGGTCAAAACTCTGACCAACCACACCTTTGCCGCGCAAAATATCTCCGACTCAACAAACCACAAGCAGGCTCTATCTCTCTCAGGAACGCTATCTAAACATCACTTACAATACTTTAAAAAGTGACATTTTACTCACTACTTAATAAATATTAGTAAACAAACAATCAAATTCTCACACAACTGAAGGTACGCAACTCCTACCAATTCTGAACAATAATACAAACAAATTTACGTACACACCCTAATAACTGAACTAGTACAAAGAACAATTTCGTACGTAACTGGACACTTAGTTTAATTTTGTGAACAAATCTAAGTAACAATGGTAAATACGTTGAAACGCTCACACTACATAGTTAAATACATCTATTCTCATTTATCCATCAAAGTTCAACTCAATTGTATTCTTGAATTATAAACCAATGTTATTGTTGTTGTATATTTAAAAATGTTTGTCTTTGCTTTCAATCTTCTTGCATGATTTGTTTCTAATATTTTTCTTTAATTGTTGTGGACGAATGTTTTAGAACACCAGCACTAAAAATCCTTCTGATCACTCAAAATACATTCGCCAGTCTGCAACACCTGCGTTCCTTTAGGGAAAATCGTCATTAGATCTGGAGGTATAATGTTTGATAAATAAACAGCAAATTAATCGGATTTGAAACCAATATTACTTGTAGGACAAAAAAAATAGTATACAAGCATTTCTTAAAGACGGATCCGGTATTTTTTTTTTCTTTTTATTGACGTATCAGTAAGCTCCATGGTGTTGACAGTTAGTATGGATGACTAGAAGTTACATAAATTTACGAAATCTAAGTGAACGCATTATTTTTCATGGTTTTTAACTACCAAATAGTTTTTTACAAATTAACATATTTTCAGCAATTATCTAATATTTTATGGACTTTTAGTTACGTTTGAAGATGCTTTATGAAAAATTAATAAAATTGTCGGAGTTAGCTCCTCATTTCCTTAATCCTTCAACAGGGGTCTCTCTCCCACGAGTATAAATACTGGCTGACCCTTTTCTCTCTCTTTCTCTCTCTCTCTCTTTTCCGACTTAGGCCTCGAGCGGCCATCTCGCGTGGAGATGAGGTAAAATCTCTTTTTCGACTCAGGCCTTGAGCCGCTACCTAGTACGGAAGTGAGGTAAAAAAACTTTCTCTTTTTCACTTGGGCCAATATGTGACCTCTCACAGATACAGCGTTTCCCATATTCTGAGAACACGCTAAGGACAATACACGTACGTACGGACCCTCAACACAAAATACACACATAACTTCTCCATACAAACACTATGTAACTTTTCATGTCTTTGTGTATTAATATATATTTGTTTACCCATGTATATCGGTCTTGTTTGTTTTCTTTGTCTTCTTTGGACTTAATTATAGTCCAATATTCCTATGTAGCTGGACCAGCTAGCAGGAAATCTTAACCCAGAGATATCTCCTCACATCTTCACCCGCACGGTCCGCTACAAAATTTAATATACTATAAAATTTTCTTAGATTAATTTTAAAATTCAATAGCTGCGATAAAATACCATGATAGATGTTAGTCAATAATTTATGACCCACACTAAAACAAATACATAAGATAATAAGAAATTTAAAAAAAGTAAAACTTACTTTAAATATTAAAGTTTTAAAACAGAAGAGATGATGTTCAAAATCTGTTGAAACGACTTGAAGCTTTTTAATTTTTGATTCGAAAATATAGTTTCTACTTAATTACAATATCACCTAAAAGAAATACGATGTGGAAGATTTAATACGATTTTTAAATTATTTAATTAATGATTATTATTATTAAAATTTTTCAAACATGAAAAAATTCTTGTAAAAATTCATTATTCATCGAAATTTTTTTTCTTAAGACAATAATGTCCTAAATATAACTCATTTACAAAAGCAATTAAAAGTTTTCCTAATTAATGTCATAGTTTGATTACATTTTTTTTAGTTTACCATTCGGAGCAGATTTTCAGAAAACAAGCAAAAGTTAAAAAAAAAAAAAATTGTATGATTTACGTTCTCCAAGGAGTTCTACTTTTAAGTAAAATAAAAAAGTTTGAACATATGATTTAATTTCTCGAAATTTCATGAAATTAATTAAGTGGGGTGTAACATATGTAAAAGAAAAAAAAATATTTTATCAAGATTTTCTAAAACAAAATAATTTCAATCTTTTGGGAATAAATTCTAAAAGTTTCATTAAAACCCGACAATTATTTGAGTTTTGCAAGAATTTCCAAATCAATTTGTTTTTCACCGGACAAAAAGCGCAAAAAAACTTACGTCGATGACGTAAAAAAAACAAGATTTTTAACCAAAATTTCGAAGGTTTAAAATTTTAAAAAAAATAATTAAAAAATACTTTGATTTTTCATCTTACTAATAATAAACATTTTGAGGATAAAACTTTGTTTTTATTAAGTTTGGGGCCATTTTTCATCATGGTATGCTGTTTTTCTAGCGAAAAGCGGACATGCTTATTTTAAAACCACTCGCTTACCGCTAGAAAGGAAACAAAACGCCATTGTTATCGAGTTACTTAAATGATTATTTAAATGTTTATTTATTATTTTATATTGTCTTCGAACAATAAAAACTAAATTTATTATGATAGAAAAAACATTGTCATTTTTTATGTAAGGGCGATAACTTTGATGAACGAAATTTAGTCTACATTTTATTTCTTTTACTCTCATAATTATTGCCGTATTGAGCAACCTGTTACCCAAATTCTGCTCACCTTCCACTTATCTTTAAATTACATAATCATAAGTATATCAGTAGGTGTTGTTGTTGTCATTATTATGACTTTATTGAAACATATATTGACGCACATCTATCTATCTCTCTCTCTTTCTCTCTCTCTTTCTCTCTCTCTCTCTATATATATATATCGGTCTGTTCGTATCTATCTATTCAGTCTCTTACACACACACACACACAAACACACACACACACAAGCACACACATATATATATATACATATATATCTCTATAGATGTGAAGAGACTGAATAGATAGATACGAACAGACTGATATATATATATATATATATATATATATATATATATATATATATATATGTATAGATAGATAGATAGATAGATAGATAGATAGCAAGTTAGCTTGTTGGCTAACTTCTAAGCTAGCGATTTGCACACACACATGCTTATTTATACATAAAAACACAAAAGTCGTCTCCCCTTAATCGTTATAGCTGAGTTCTTTTCGTTGTTCCTAAGATCATTTGAAGCGTAAAAACTAAGTGTCCAGTCACCATGGAGTGTTGATTCTTATGTTTACACTATTTCTATCTATCTATCTATCTATCTATCTATCTATCTATCTATCTATCTATCTATCTGCCAAAATTTGGCGCCCACCCTCTGGTTTAATAATTATTAAGTTTCATGCCTTCTTTGTTTTAATTAACTCTTCACAAGCTAAAGATGCTGAAACTATTTGAACTCATAAGTGCATAGCGTCCAATGTTTTTAGAGCAGGAGGAAATAATCTGAAATTTAAAATCGACCCTCAGATTACAATGAGCCAGCAAGATAGATTAGGCAAAAAGAAATTTTAAGGAAACTTCATTCAGTAATTGGTGAATTTCGTTATTATTATTATTATTATTATTATTATTGAGTATATAATAAAACCTTGAAAGAAGAGAAAGTCCTTCTGAGACACAAGGCGGAAGAAGAAAAATGAACTTAACACCAATAAAAAGTTCATGAATGATTTTTATTAACTTAATATAAAAATAACGAAAATCGGCCGTTAATTGCTGAAATCTCCTGACGAGCGTACGGAATGCTTGCAAAAAGGTGTGTCGACGAAACTCTGGAGTCGAGGCACTGAATATAACATCAATCAGCTAAGTGACAAATTTAACATTTGTATGAAAACGAAGAAATTTCAGAGAAAATATGTGTCCTCTGACAGTAATCGAACCTGTATCCTACACGAGCCTGACGTGTTATACCATTTAGTTACAGAGGAAGCGTCTGGTTAGTAAGGTAGAATTACTGTTTTTAAACAACAAATTTCCCATCATTTATCTCGAACGCTCATATTTGCTCGAAGCGTATCTTAACGTAAACAAATCATGTCATATATTATGAAATAGACTAAGTCCGACAATTATTTTAATATATTTATTGTCGATACGTTAATTTTTTCTATAAAAATAACGTATAAACAATGAATATATAAAAATAATTGTCAGAGTGATCGAACATCATCATCTTATAGGAGTAGTGATCCCACAGCAAGCGACAACACCCCCACTTGGGATGGGCTATTTCACTATATATATATATATATATATATATATATATATATATATATATATATATATATATATATATATATATATATATATGAGTTTGTATGGAAATGGTCGATCTGAAGCATTAGGATCGAATCTCGGTCCTAAGGAAATAAAATATAATCATGTAACCTTAAAGTTGTCTGTTTCTTAATAATAATTAATATTTGCTCTGTTTTTACATTGAGCTCTCTGGATTATATTCTCTTTGGAATTATCCATATGGATTACCAAACAATATCATTAACTATATATGTAAGATATCGCACGTTCAGTGCTAGTGTTAATAAAATAGTGCTCGACGCAATGTAACAGAGCTATTAACTATATATTAATAAATATAAATATTAATCCTCAGTGGTATATATATATATATATATATATATATATATATATATAGTAACCCGGATATAAGAGACCCTGATACAAGAGAAACCCGGATATAAGATAGATTTTCTCTGGTCCAAAATTAGAGCCTGTGTTAATGTATATATAATAGACCAAACCCGGATATAAGAGAAACCCGGATATAAGATACTTCTTCTCCGTTCCCGACAACTCTCTTATATCCGGATTACACTGTATATATATGTATTACATGAATCATTCATACAGAAGCAATTTAGTTCATGCCACATCGACTGAAAAAATCTACTACAACAGAAGAATTCTCCTGTTACCATATTAGTAAAAAAAATGCAGACTCTTAAATTTTCAAAAAAATTCAACCTCAGCGTTGCGACCGCACGCTCCAAAATTTCTTACTGTTAACAATAACACATTTCTAAAACAAACATATTTCGGATCACATCTAATCTTTCGTTGTCCTCTTATTACCTGGATGTAAAAAAACTAATTTATTTCCATACCTGATGATGTCTGTATGAACAGACGAAAGTACTTGTATAAAAAGACCTTATGCAACTGGAATTTATTAAAAACAGGGATCATAACATTCATCTACAGGTTCGTGGGTTAATGTATTTTAATAAATTTGTTTGCATAGATGTATTCTCGACATTTATATCATTAACTTGACTATTTGCTTTTTGTATGAATGATTCATGTAATATAAATTGAACTGCACCACATACTTGATATATATATATATATATATATATATATATATATATATATATATATATATATATATATATAGAGGGAAGAGGTTATAGTTGTTACAACGAAAGGATAATATATATTTTAAGTTTAATATTGAAATTAAACTTTAGAACTTGAATCAAGTTTCGAAACAGTAATTTCTGTGTCGTGATGGAATCATATTAAAAGTAATGGTATATATATATATATATATATATATATATATATATATATATATATGTGTGTGTGTGTATGTGTGTGTGTGTGTGTGTGTGTGTTATATTTCGTATTTGGGTTTATTTAACTCAGATACACGTGTAAATACAAATGGCTTCTACTGATAATACAATTACAGGAACACAACTTTCTAACTTTCAATAGCTTCGGTTAAAAACCTCTTATCAAATGAAAAAATTGTCTGTGTTTCCCCCTCTTTGGAGAAAATAAGAAAAATAATCATTATTTTCATTGCCTCTTTGGCATTACTAAGAAAACATTATTATTTTAATTGTTTCTTTTTCTTTCTTTTCCTTTTTATTAAATATTTATAAAGGGGTGTTTCATTAAGACGGATTATACATAAGGTTATTTCATTAAGACGGATCAAAGTTAGCAGTAAATAAATCACTATTATTGGTGAAAATTGATTTATTTCTCTATTGGATCATGTTCTTTAAGTCATGGCAATTATGTGGGAAAAATAATATTGGGCAAATGTCCACCAAATCTGAAAGAAAAAGAAAGAAATCATTAGACGCTTAAACTTAATTCCCATTTAAAATAGGTCCAAGTTATTGGAACACCCTTTATAAAAGAAAATTCTTCAATTTTATTGGGGGCTTTAGTGTTCTCCTAGGATACTCCAATGGTATTGGTGGTTGGCGCGGCATTTGTTCAGTTTGTGTCTGCAGTTGCATGCGGTGTACATGCTGCGGTAAATGGGGGGGGGGTGTTGTCGCTTGCTGTGGGATCTGTACTCCTATAAGATGATGATGTTCGATCACTCTGTCTGATACCTTTGACCTGGTAGATTAAAAGTGACCAATCTCTACAGTCTGTATAGTTCCTTGCTGCGTTTGAGTAGTCTTCCATTGCGTTGCTGTTTTGATAATGTAACTACGTGGTTCTGGCCATATATGATGCACAAAATATTAGATTAAGCCTCTCCTTTTAAAAATCATGGCTCGTGTGCAACACATATGATGCATAGGTGTGGAAATCACATGTCCTGTGGATCCCATATGATGCATAGGTGTGGAAGTCACATGTCCTGTGCATCCCATATGATGCATAGGTGTGGAAGTCACATGTCCTGTGCATCCCATATGATGCATAGGTATGGAAGTCACATGTCCTGTGCATCCCATATGATGCATAGGTATGGAAGTCACATGTCCTGTGCATCCCATATGATGCATAGGTATGGAAGTCACATGTCCTGTGCATCCCATATGATGCATAGGTGTGGAAGTCACATGTCCTGTGCATCCCATATGATGCATAGGTGTGGAAATCACATGTCCTGTGCATCCCATATGATGCATAGGTGTGGAAATCACATGTCCTGTGCATCCCATATGATGCATAGGTGTGGAAATCACATGTCCTGTGCATCCCATATGATGCATAGGTGTGGAAATCACATGTCCTGTGCATCCCATATGATGCATAGGTGTGGAAATCACATGTCCTGTGCATCCCATATGATGCATAGGTATGGAAGTCACATGTCCTGTGCATCCCATATGATGCATAGGTATGGAAGTCACATGTCCTGTGCATCCCATATGATGCATAGGTGTGGAAATCACATGTCCTGTGCATCCCATATGATGCATAGGTGTGGAAATCACATGTCCTGTGCATCCCATATGATGCATAGGTGTGGAAATCACATGTCCTGTGCATCCCATATGATGCATAGGTGTGGAAATCACATGTCCTGTGCATCCCATATGATGCATAGGTATGGAAGTCACATGTCCTGTGCATCCCATATGATGTTCAGGACAGGCAAAGGGTTAAAGTTTTGCCCAAGATCTTTAATGAATATCAATGCTGATGATACAAAAATATATGCATGAATTTTCAAAAACGTAGACGACCAGAGCCTAGCAGCTGATCTCGTTTTAACAGCTCAACTGGTTGGTTGCATTCAATACTACCCCCCCATCCCACAAACAAACTAATAATTTTCCATCATCACCGAGTTGACCCTGAATTTTCGACTATCGCAATGAACGTGTGTTCTTTAAAGGGGACCACTTGTCTTGAACGCCTATTGGGACATAACTTCACCCCAAACCTCAAGTGGAAATCGTATATAAGTAGCGTCTTTAAAGATGCTGAAAAAATGGTCATTTCTCTGTCCCCCTCCAGAAAGCATCTGGCTCTTCGTGCCTTTAAAAGAGCCAGATCAGGCCTAAAATAGAGTATTTCTCTCATATCTGAACTGGAGCTTCCCTGTCTTCACTTTCTAGTATTGAGTTCAAAAGCATCTACATGGCCTTGTGGGTGATGAATTATTTCCCACGCTACAACCCCTTTCCTACAGACGAAACGTTGCTAGCTTCTCTCTATTGCTATTTTTATGTAAAACGTTCTGACAAACCCTAACCCTCATAGCTAAGGCCCGCCTGAGGCGAACCACACCCATTCACTTCCTGTATTGCATTAGTAAAGAGGAAGTTCTATTCGGATAGCTTCTACCCACGAAGCGCTACTTTCTTGAACCGACTCTCGAGAAGATGATTTCAAGTTAAGGGTTAACAGTCATCTTTCCCACATATCTTCATAATCTGCGCCTCTTATCTCTTAATCTTAATCTTACCACTCCATACGGAAAGAAAAACAAATCAACCTAACACACATTATAGTAGCATACCAATTTAGCGCAAATCAATCACTGAAATCTCCTGACGAGTAGAGCGAACAATTACGAAAAAGTTTGTCTACAAAACTTCAAAGTTGAGCTACTAAATATAAAATCGATCAGCTAAGTCATTAATTTTATTTGTATTAAACATATAATAATGGACTCTCCTGTCGGTTTCGACGTATGAGGATCTGACAGCTGAGTTGGTTCAGTTATGAAATTCTGTGCGATAATCTTAAGTGGCACTTAAGTCCCGCTAGTGATTTACAAAGGAGGCCGCATATGGAGCAAGAGTAAGAATTGTGGGATGAGATCACTGTTAGATTGGCTAACCTTTTAAATCTTGCTCTCGCTTCTTGAAGACGATTCAGACAAGCTGACTGAAAACTGCAGAGTCCACTAAAACACGTTGATCTTCATTCTACCTGCTCCAAGGCTAAGCGCCCAAGGGTGTTATGTGGTATATTGACAGCTGACAAGTTGCCCTTCAGCTTGTCTTTGTATCTTACCCATGGGCGTCCTACATTCCTGTAGCCCTGATCTAACTGGCTGTACATTAGGATCTTGGGTATCCTGTCATCAGACATTTTCAAGACATGACCAGCCCACCGTAACTGAGACTGTATGAGAAAAGTCTCGATTCCTCCAATATTACACCTGTTAAAAAGGTCTACGTTAGATGTCTTATCTTGACGGTTAACTCCACAGATTGCACGCAGACAGCTTTTATGGAAAACATTCAGCTGGCCTATATGGTACCTGTATGGAGCCCACGACTCTGAGCCATACAAATGGATCGCAAGGACAATAGCTCTGTAAACCCGAATTTTTGTCGAATACTCCGCTCATTCCACAAACGATGGCGAAGTTTGCCGAAAGCACTGGTAGCCTTAGCAATCCGATGCATGATTTCATCATCTAAAGTTCCACTGTAGTTGAATTTGATTCCAAGATAGCAAATATAACATCGATCAGCTAAGTAACAAATTTTATTTGTATTAAACATAAATATATATCGATCGATGTTATATTTCCTATCTTGGTAGCAAAGTCAACTACAGTGGAACTTTAGATGATGAAATCATGCATCGGATATATATATATATATATATATATATATATATATATATGGAGGACAGTATATATATATATATATATATATATATATATATATATATATATATATATATATATATATATATTAATACATGTTTCATTAAATAATATAGATAAGTGTTGTCTATATATTTTATGTAAGTTTTTTGCATATAGTCTGATAATCTTAATAACATTATCATTAAATAATGAAAGAAAATCACAATATTGATACATACTTTTTTTTATTTAATCCAATCTGAGCTTTCGGCTTACATAAGCCATTATCAAAGATGACAATTACACAATATATTTATGCAATACACGAACAAGAAGTTGATGATAGTATTATTGGTTTATATGGATGATTTCCAAGCAACGATAAACACGTGCATATAAAACGCTGAAAGCGAAAATCGCACGACAGCTCATGACGTCACACATGACCACGCGAGAGTGAATCCGATGAGTATTGAGTATGGAAAGCCGTTGGTATGAACCAATGACTTCTGTTACTAATTATAGGCATTTAAGGATATTTTTGGAGATTTCATAGTTTATTTTGTTCAGGTTAGGTTTCAACTGTTTTATGTATATAGCTTCAAAATAATATCTATGTTGGTCACACCACAAACTCGCTTTCACGACGCTTGACACTACATTTGAATGATAACTCTAACATTTTTAGACATTTAAAACAACATGCCTGGCCGCATACACAATTCCGGAAAATCCTCGTCGAAAACACAACTATACTTAAACATGAAAACAATAAACAAAAACTAAAAATACTATCATCAATTTCTTGTTCGTGTATTGCATAAATATATTGTGTAATTGTCATCTTTGATAATGGCTTATGTAAGCCGAAAGCTCAGATTGGATTAAATAAAAAAAAGTATGTATCAATATTGTGATTTTCTTTCATTATTTAATGATAATGTTATTAAGATTATCAGACTATATGAAAAAAACTTACATAAAATATATAGACAACACTTATCTATATTATTTAATGAAACATGTATTAATGAAAAAATGCTGCCTAAATACACACAATATATATATATATATATATATATATATATATATATATATATATATATATATATATATATATACTATTGGAGCGGCAGGGCCAATTCCTTTCTTTTGTTGTTTACTGAAGACGTTTGGGTTTTAGACTAAAAGATGAATATGAGACAAGAGTTCAGAATTTCAGCTTTTATTTCCTGGCATTTACATTTCGATGAGTTTAACAGCTTAAGAGGATATACGACTTTTTGTATCAGATCAACCCATTTTTAAGTAAGCAAAAGTAAAGGAACACATAGTCTTAAAGGAAATAAAATTTAATATTTGTTTTCATAACCCTTGCTTGCGATAACTGCATCAATCCTGCGACCCGTTGGCGTCACTAAACTGTTGCATTCTTCATTTCTGACGCTTTTCCAGAATTTTAGCACAGACTCTTTCAGCTCTTGTTTGTTTCGGGAGGTTTCTTCTTTCAGTCTCCTCTTCAGGAGATGAAATATATGCTCTATTGGGTTATGGTCTTGTGATTGACTTGGCCAGTCTAAAATTATCCACTTTCTTCTCCTAATGAAGTCCTTTGTTGTGTTGGTCTCATGTTTTGGGTCATTGTCCTGCTGCATAATAACCTTCCTCCCGATTAATTTTGATGCATTTCTCTGTAAATTGGCGTAGTATATGTTTCGGTAGACTTCTGAATTTATTTTGCTGTTAGCATCATGAGTTACATCATCAATAAATATAAATGAGCCTGTTCCAGAAGAAGCCATGTAAGCCCAAGCCAAGACGCTGCCTTCACCATGCTTCACAGATGAGCTTGTATGCTTTGGACCATAATCAGATCTTTTCTTTCTCTTTGGCCTTCCCATCATTTTGGTAGAGATTAGTTTTTGCCTCATCATCCCATAAAACTTTCTTCCAGAACTTTTTTCGCTCATCTCTGTACTTCCTTGCCAATTCCAATCTGGCCTTACGATTCTTACTGCTGAGGAATGGTTTACATCGTGTGCTATTGCTTCTATATTTCTGCTCTTAAAATCTTCTTCGAACGATGGATTGTGAAACCTTCACCCCTGCACTGTGAAGGTTATTGGTGATGTCACTGACTGTTGTTTTGGGGGTTTCCTCTTAGCTCTAACAACGTTTCTGTAATCAACTGCTGTTGTTTTCCTTAATCGATGTGTTCATTGTCTGTTGCCAAATTGTTGTGTTGTCTATGCCCAATGTTTGTCCAGTGGCTCTGATCGATTTTCCTTCTTTTCGCAACTTCAAAATGGCTTGCTTTTCCCCCATAGACACCTCTCTCGTCTTCATATTGGTTTATCCTTTTTACTAAGAAATGCAATCTTTACAGATGAAACCAAGGCAAAAACCAAAAGTAGTCATTCAGAAATACTTAATGTTTAAACAATCAATCTAAAAGGCAACACCTGGGCAACAAGAAACACTCGTCAGTCACGTTTTCCAACAGTTTTGTTTACTTAAAAATGGGCGACTTCAAACAAAAGGTGGCATGTCCTAAGTTGTTTAGCACATCTAAATATAAATAGCAGGAAATAAAAGCTGAAATTCTGAACTCTCGTCTCATATTCATGTTTTGATCTTAAACCCAAATGTCTTCAGTGAACAACAAAAAACAAAGGAATTGGAATTGCCTTTCCAATACTTTGGAGGAGACAGGATATATATATATATATATATATATATATATATATATATATATATATATATATTAAACAATAAAAATTATTAAAATCTTCAGACATACTGGGATGTAGATTAATATTCTTATGTTTTTATTATTATTATTTCATTTAGATTCCTCGACAAGTTTCGGCCAACATGGCCATCATCAGGAGAAAAAATATTCTGCTTGCTGGTAGCACTGAACTATAGAAATGAATGTCTTGATGGAGAAAATGAACTTTTGTCTGTACTTTTCATTTGTTTTATTTATTTATTTATCTTTTTAACATGAATTTTTTAACATTTCTTCTGTTGGTCAAACAGTCTCTTTTAAGTTATTATTTGAAATAAGAGCTGGATGTATTCATGCTGCTTTGAATTCCCTTGGCCATTTTGACAGTTTTATTGGTTCCTGGAGAGGGGATGTGTCTCTGTTAAGTGTGTGTGTGTGTGTGTGTGTGTGTGTGTGTGTGTGTGTGTGTGTTATTTAGTTCTTAGGGAGTGAGTGAGTATGATATGTGTAAGCGTGTCTACTTGTGTGGGTGTTTGTATAAGTGTGAGGCCTCAAAACCTCCGTAAGCCTGTCTGTCTTGTGTGGGTGAGAAATGTGGGTAGGTTTTGATTTGTAGGGTTATATATTTATACTATCTATATTGTTAAATTTATGGTTAAGCCCGGCTGGATAGTGCATTTTTAAACGTTGTATCCACTTATTTTCATGGAACTCGAAAATCTTTCTAATGTTATCTGTTCTGGACTTTTCTATTCTATCAATTATAGTGGATTTGGCATGGGTTTTAAAATCGTGTTTTTCTAGGCGGAAATGTTGTTATACAGGTAATAATCTTTTATGGGGAGTCGACTTAATTCGATTGCTATAATTATTAATTCTGTAGTGAAAGGGTCATTCAGATTTTCCTACATATTGTTTCTGGCATAGTATGCATTCTAGGAGGTAAATTATGTTATGACTTCTACAGTTAGAATCGTGGTAGATTTTGAAAGTAGATTTAGTGACTGAGCTAGGGAATGAATTCGTGTGTCTAATGTGGTTGCAGCATAAGCTTCTTTTCTTGTTACATGGTTGGGAAAATCCTGTTTTTGTTGTTAGTTTATTACGGATTACCGTGTCCCCTGAAATGTGGTAATATATATATATATATATATATATATATATATATATATATATATATATATATGTACACACACACACACACACACACACACACACACACACACACATATATATATATATATATATATATATATATATATATATATCTATGACAACGTGAAATATGTTTAAGTATGTCTTTTTTTCCTTCGGACTAAAGTGATGTTTACTTTGATGCGACTTCGCATTTTTCCCCTTCATCATAGATATTTTCGCTAGAATTGTTCTTGAAATATAAAAATATATACATCGTTCTTTCTCTCTTTCTCTCCCTCTCTCCCGCACACACACATACACACACACATATATGTAAACATAATTTTATGGTTGGCTATATATTTGGATAAAAGTGGTCAATATCAGAGATAGGGCTATACAAATATAATCATGGACACTGAGGTCAACACCAAGCGGCGACAGTCTTTTCCATGCTCAAAGGGCATGAAAATTGTTTTTAAGCAGGAAACAGATTGCCACCCGCTGGTAGTTGACCCGCTTTATTTATGTCGGATTAATAAATGAAAAAATCCATTTCTAAAATTTCTTTGTTTACGTTAAGATATGAAACTGAACCATGATGTATATTTCGAGAATCGGGAAAAACTTGTGCTTAAAAGCACTCGGGCTTTGCTTGGCCATCAGTACCTCTGTAGCCGGTTTCGTCTCGAGGAACGCAGGTTCGAATCCTACTGGAGAGCCCATATTTTGTTCGGGTGCTTTGTTGATAGTTAGTTAGATAAATTAAACCCAAGTGTAACTGTAGAATAAAGAATGAATGTCCCTTAAACGGGAATTGCTTACAAAACAACGTAATATACCAAGTGACGGTAAAATCACCAGAGAATGAAGAAAAAGCATACATAGGAGTAACTGAAAGACCATGGAAACAAAGAAACTATGCACACAAACCATCTTTCACAAATCGTAAATACGCGAACAGTACAATGCTTTCCACGTACATCTGGGAAACTAAAAACAAAGCACAAATCACACCAAAAATATCATGGAAAATAAGGAAAAGATCATCAGCCTACAACAATCAATCAAAAACTTGCTAACTTTGCTTGGAGGAAAAAATAGCTATTATTACCTTCCCAGACCAAAATAAATTACTAAATAAACGATCTGAGCTCATCTTAAAATGCAGACATGAAAACAAAGTTTTACTACGTTACTTAAAAATCGATAACTGAAATGAATAAATACAAATAAACAAAATAATATAAAAACAAGTACAATAAATTAACCCAAAGAAATAATAAACAAATTAACAAACCACTCCTGTTAGAATAGACGAAATAGAATAAATAAAAAAAATTCATAGAAAACAAGTAAAAGCAATGAACCCAAATAAGTAAATAAAGTAAATAATAATAAACAAACCAATCCCACCAAAATAACCATCAGAATAGACTACAACAACCAATCCAAATATTGTACGTAAAAACAGCTATAACTGCTATATATCGATAAAAACATCACTACATCACTCAAAAATCGAAAACCAAATAGAATAAATAAAATATACAAAATAAAAAATAAGTAAATAAATAAAAAAATAATAAAAATTAATCCCAATAAATAAATGAATGAACAAATTAACAAATCGCCTCTGCTAAAATAACCGTTAGAAATAATAAAAATAAGCAGAAATAAGCAGAAACAAGTAAAAATAATCAATCCAAATAGACAAATTAAAACCTGTCCACCCGCCAAAATAACAGAATAGACTACGGCAAGCAATCTAAACATTGGGCAAATAAACAGCTTTAATTATCTTCCCAGACCAAAACAAACTATTAAATAAGCGACCTAAGCAAATCTCCCTCCAAAATTTTTTTACTACGTTAATAAAACATCAAAAACAAAAAGAAATAAATAATAATACAAAATGAAAATGAAAAACAAGTAAAATAAATTAACCCCAACAAATAAATAAACAAACCACTCCCGCAAAAATAACCGCCAGAATAGATTACCCACAATGCACCACTGACCCATATATATAAATAGCCGAGGAAATATCCAGCATTCGCAGCCTGACGATTGCGTCTAGTATGAAACAGCCTGTCGCCTCTGAGTGTTGTATAATGGCTGAAAGTAAAAATTTCAAACACGGATTTTTTATGGCGTACAGGGCGATACAGTCTTTGTGTCCACCTCGTTCTTTTTTGCCGGTGGCAATTTCCTCTTCAGAATCCTCCCGTATGTCATACGATGTATATGACCCCACCCATCGGTGACGACGCTTCAAGAGCATGGCGAAGAGGCCGCGTATCTAGTCGTTGGTGAGAACTCTAGTGTTGATGTGTGCATATATAGATGTGCATGTTGACAAAAATAAGAAATGCACATCCTTTTTTGGGACATCTCGATCGGCTAGTTTTATTTTGGTATCTGGGAGAGGAGTGTGTGTGTGTGTGCGTGTGTGCGTGTGTGTGTGTGTGTGTGTGTGTGTGTGTGTGTGTGTGTGTGTGTGTGTGTGTGTGTTTGATTTGGTTTGGTTTGCGGCATATCAACCTCTATGTTATTTAATACCGACAAGATTTTTATTGCTGGTAATATTTTTTTTTCCAAAAATATATTGCTGTTATTTTTTAAAAAAATGTATAGCTGGTAATAATTTTTCTTCAAACATTTATTGCTGCTAATAATTTTTAGACTTTCATAATATTTTGGCCCCAGTTTGGGGGTTAACTATTTACCCATAGCTGGGACCCTAACAGGTGCTACCAACCTGGGTCAGGGTGGACCTGGGGACACCAGCAAGGGGTGGTAAACAAAATATTGTTTTAGTAGTTAAGGGACTTTTATTTCGAGAATACTCCTTTTCCGTATGACCGTTTCGTGGGTATTACGTGTTTAAGTTGATACCCCTGTTATTTTTAAACGTTGAAGTTAATGTCAACCGGCCTAGATCAAGAAGTCATATTAACGACAAGAGTCGAAACTTTATTCCCCTTTACTATTAAGGCAACCACATCTTAGGCTAATGCGCGTCGCTACCAATTAGGTTTATGGGAAACCATCATGATAAGGCGAGTTTCAATTACCCTTTTATAAGAATTGGGACATTTGTAGACACACACACATACACCTACACACATACATCTACACACATACACCTATACACACATACATCTATACACACATACATCTATACACACACCTATACACGCTCACACAAACAAACACACACACAGGCACACACACGCGAGCATACATACACACATACATTATCATTTATTCCTTCCTTCGCATATCACAAAATCAAGGGAATTTGAATCCGAGAAAGATTACATGGAGTCAATATTTCTTATGGGTAGATCTCAAATGAAAATGAAAAGATTGTGTTGCGTCAGCCTGGCCTGTCTGTTTTGAAAAATCATTAAAAATCTTCTATCTCGGCTTACACTCGGAATACTGGAGTCGGGCGGAAAGTGGGGGTCGCAAATATAAAACTGTTTTAGTTTCGTGTATATTTTCGCAAAGTCGCATAAAGCAATGCTGATATTCTAAGCATGCCTTAGATGTGGCACAAGGCCGAAAGTATGGGGCACCTAGTGAGGATCGAACCCACTATTCAGTCGTAATTGATCTAGCGAGACAAGCTTGTTAACCATTGCACCACATCGAGGTACCAAAAATTGATTTTATAAACGTAGCTTAGATGTGGCACAAGGTCGAAAATATGGGGCACTCAGTGAGGATCGAATTCACTATTTAGTCGTAATTGTTCTAGCGAGACAAGTTTGTTAACCATTGCACCACGTCGAGGAATCAAAAATTGATTTTCTAAGCGCAGCTTAGAATGTGGCACAAGGCCGAAAATACGGGGCACCCAGTGAGGATTGAACTCACTATTCGGTCATAATTATTTTAGTGAGACAAGCTTGCTGACCATTACACTTCACGGCCAGGTGGCTAAGCCGCATGAAGCAACATGCACTGTAATATCGGGTCTGCGGCTTAAAAACAATCGTGAGTCATTTATCGCCTTTGCGCACCTGGGCCAAACGGACAAAGGCTATCGGTTGATGCATAAAAATGTTCTTAACGACAGCCGCATTCAGTGTAAATCAACAGCCGGTGTTTTATGTGGGAGGAGGAAAGGGAGTAGGAGGAGGAGGAGGAGGAAGTGCGTCAAGAACGAGGTTTAAATGTGATCAATATGGCGACGTGTCTGACATCGGACGACAGTAGAACTGCTATCGCAGACCAATACAGTCGAGTTGCTAAGTGACTTCCATCCTTACTACATGCTCCACAATTGCGGCCATGTGTCAAACTAACCTAAGCTTAATGGCAAGAATTTCCAACAATGTTGACTCGAATGAACCAGCCAAGCTGAAATAAATACGACTTCTACAGCAATTTTTTTCTGACTTGTAAGATTTTTCTAAAATTCATTGGCTATTTTGGTAGAATATCTGTACGTATTTACTTCTTCGGTGGAGTAGTGGATAACGGCATGTATTGTGGAATCTGAGAGCCGAGTTCGAATTCCAGTCGAATCCATTGCATTCACTTACACGTCGCCTCGCAACCCTTGGGAAAGGTATGAATCCTCTTCTCCCTTCAGCTATGGGTAAATAGCAGGACAGACCGGGTTCTATAGCCCTGGATGGCAAATGGCCTAAGAGAAGGACAACTCTGAATTCAAAACATGTGGAGGGTCGTCTGGAGACCCTGTGGCACGTGGTGCACCAAGTCTCTGTATTCGGCCCTTCAAAAAGTGTGGATGGTTCTGTACAAAACCTTCACCACTATAATCAAATCTCAGGTGCTGGCGTCGGGCTGTCAGTTTCCTAGGAACTGATCTGCTTGACCCTCAAACGTCGAATTCGACGGGAGAGTCGAGTTTTATTTATATATATATATATATATATATATATATATATATATATATATATATATATATATAGCTGGACTCATATTCGGGGATACCCGTCTACTAAGGCTGTTAGCCAATCCCAATTGCAGACGCTTACTCAGGAGCATTTGTGTTTATTCAACACACATAGTGCCCACCTGTGGTTTATACTGCAACTTAGTTGCAGTTTCTAGAAAAGAGCGTGTTGTCTTGCGTGATCAACAATTTGAACAAGGCCAGCATGCCCTCGGTCACGATGACTTGTGACTTCGTGCTAGCACAGCTATTGACGGCCCCCGAGGGTTCCGTCTACCCAAATTTCACTAACAGGTATTCAGGCAATTCAAGGTGCCGCACGCTAAGATCGACCTCTCGATGGTGAGTTTCGAACCCGAGTTTCATGGTTAGAATGCGAACGTATATATATATATATATATATATATATATATATATATATATATATATATATATATGCAGCATGTTTTCATTCAAGGATGTTTGGTTGAATAATCTCGATACATGTCCATTTATTTTTATTTTAATCCTCTCAAATTCATGAATCAATTTCTTAGTAAACTGATTAAGAGAGACGCCCTAGTTTTGGTTATTTCTTTCATTTCCCCAAGTTTTTCCTTTCCTGAATCCTGAAGTGTGTATACATTTTTGGGCAGATTCTCTCTCTCCCTCTCTTTCTCATTCTCCCTCCCTCTCTCTCTCTCTCTCTCTCTCTCTCTATATATATATATATATATATATATATATATATATATATATATAAATGAACATTGAAGTCAACACTCAGAGGCGACAGTCTGTTCCATACTAGACGCAATCGTCAGACCGCAAATATTGGATTGGTCAGTGGTGCATTGTGGGTAATCTATTCTGGCGGTTATTTTTGCGGGAGTGGCTTGTTTGTTTGTTTGTTTATTTATTTGTTTGGGTTAATTTATTTGTTTTTCTTTTTCATTTTGTATTATTTATTCTTTTCGTTTTTTGATGTTTTATTAACGTAGTAAAAACATTGGGTGGGGGAGATTCGCTTATTTAATAGTTTTTTTTTGGTCTGGGAAGATAATTAAAGCTATTTATTCGTCCAATGTTTAGGTTGCTTACCGTAGTCTATTCTGTTAATTTGGCGAGGGAGAGTTTTTAATTAATTAATTAATTTATTTATTTGGATTGATTTAGATTTATCTACGCGACATTAGATTAGCGGGAAGAATAAACTCTGATACTTTTTGAACATACCTTGAATATAGAATCATGCTTATGAAAGATGACTTCCACTCGACCGCCTCTTTCCCACAAACGCAAAGTGGCAAAAATTAATGACAGCAACAATACAAATCAGTTAATTAGGACACATTTAGTATTCTGTTTAGTTCTAAGTTCCAACAGAAAGTGAGGGTTGATGTGTGTGTGTTCGTGTGTGTGTGTGTGTGTGTGTGTGTGTGTGTGGGTGCTGAATCCGTCCCAGTTATTCTAGACAGCTACAGATGTACTACGGCAATGTGTACGTACTGACACTAGTGTAAAGCGAACGTAGGACTACTTTTTATATTTTAGTGTGAAAAGGGAGCATGTCTAAATATATGACCTTAATGGCATTCGGACCTATATCTACATATATGACCATAATGGCATTCGGACCTATATCTACATATATGACCATAATGGCATTCGGACATATATCTACATATATGACCATAATGGGATTCGGACCTATATCGACATATATGACCTTAATGGCATTCGGACCTATATCTACATATATGACCATAATGGGATTCGGACTTATATCTACATATATGACCATAATGGCATTCGGACCTATATCTACATATATGACCATAATGGGATTCGGACCTATATCTACATATATGACCTTAATGGGATTCGGACCTATATCTACATGTATGACCTTAATGGGATTCGGACCTATATCTACATATAAGACCTTAATGGCATTCGGACCTATATCTATATATATGACCTTAATGGCATTCGGACCTATATCTACATATATGACCATAATGGGATTCGGACCTATATCTACATGTATGATCTTTATGGGATTCGGACCTATATCTACATATATGACCTTAATGGCATTCGGACCTATATCTATATATATGACCTTAATGGGATTCGGACCTATATCTACATATTTGACCTTAATGGGTTTCGGACCTATATGTACATATATGACCTTACTGTGATTCGGACCTATATCTACATATATGACCTTAATGTCATTCGGACCTATATCTACATATATGACCGTAATGGGATTCGGACCTATATCTACATATATGACCGTAATGGGATTCGGACCTATATCTACATATTTGACCTTAATGGGTTTCGGACCTATATGTACATATATGACCATAATGGCATTCGGACTATATCTACATATATGACCTTAATGGGATTCGGACCAAATATCTACATATATGACATTAATGGCATTCGGACCTGCATCTACATATATGACCTTCATGGGATTAGGACCTATATCTACATATATGACCTTAATGGGATTCGCACCTATATCTACATATATGACCTTAATGTGATTAGGTCCTATATCTACATATATGACCTTAATGGCATTCGGACCTATATCTACATATATGACCTTTATGGGATCCGGACCTATATCTACATATATGACCATAATGGAATTCAGACCTATATCTGCATATATGACCTTAATGGCATTCGGACCTATATCTACATATATGACCTTAATGGCATTTGGACCTATATCTACATATATGACCACAATGGGATTCGGACCTATATCTACCTATATGACCTTAATGGGATTCGTCCTGTATCTACATATATGACCATAATGGGATCGGACCTATATCTACATATATGACCTTAATGGCATTCGGACCTATATCTACATTTATGACCTTAATGGCATTCGGACCTATATCTATATATATGACCTTAATGGCATTCGGACATATATCTACATATATGACCATAATGGGATTCGGACCTATATCTACATATATGACCTTAATGGGATTCGGACCTATATCTACATATATGACCATAATGGGATTCGGACCTTTATCTACATATATGACCTTAATGGCATTCGGACCTATATCTACATATATGACCATAATGGGATTCGGACCTATATCTACATATATGACCTTAATGGCATTCGGACCTATATCTACATATATGACCATAATGGGATTCGGACCTATATCTACATATATGACCGTCATGGGATTCGGACCTATATCTACATATATGACCGTAATGTGATTCGGACCTATATCTACATATTTGACCTTAATGGGTTTCGGACCTATATGTACATATATGACCTTACTGTGATTCGGACCTATATCTACATATATGACCTTAATGGCATTCGGACCTATATCTACATATATGACCGTAATGGGATTCGGACCTATATCTACATATATGACCGTAATGTGATTCGGACCTATATCTACATATTTGACCTTAATGGGTTTCGGACCTATATGTACATATATGACCTTACTGTGATTCGGACCTATATCTACATATATGACCTTAATGGCATTCGGACCTATATCTACATATATGACCGTAATGTGATTCGGACCTATATCTACATATTTGACCTTAATGGGTTTCGGACCTATATGTACATATATGACCTTACTGTGATTCGGACCTATATCTACATATATGACCTTAATGGCATTCGGACCTATATCTACATATATGACCGTAATGGGATTCGGAACTATATCTACATATATGACCGTAATGTGATTCGGACCTATATCTACATATTTGACCTTAATGGGTTTCGGACCTATATGTACATATATGACCTTACTGTGATTCGGACCTATATCTACATATATGACCTTAATGGCATTCGGACCTATATCTACATATATGACCGTAATGGGATTCGGACCTATATCTACATATATGACCGTAATGTGATTCGGACCTATATCTACATATTTGACCTTAATGGGTTTCGGACCTATATGTACATATATGACCATAATGGCATTCGGACTATATCTACATATATGACCTTAATGGGATTCCGACCAAATATCTACATATATGACCTTAATGGCATTCGGACCTATATCTACATATATGACCATAATGGGATTAGGACCTATATCTACATATATGACCATAATGGCATTCGGACATATATCTATATATATGACCACAAAGGCATTCGGACCTATATCTACATATATGACCTTAATGGGATTCGCACCTATATCTACATATATGACCTTAATGGCATTTGGACCTATATCTACATATATGACCATAATGGCATTCGGACCTATATCTACATATATGACCTTAATGTGATAAGGTCCTATATCTACATATATGACCTTAATGGCATTCGGACCTATATTTACATATATGACCTTTATGGGATTCGGACCTATATCTACATATATGACCATAATGGAATTCAGACCTATATCTACATATATGACCATAATGGGATTCGGACCTATATCTACCTATATGACCTTAATGGGATTCGTCATGTATCTACATATATGACCATAATGGGATCGGACCTATATCTACATATATGACCTTAATGGGATTCGGACCTATATCTACATATATGACCATAATGGGATTCGGACCTATATCTACATATATGACCATAATGTGATTCGGACCTATATCTACATATGTGACCTTTATGGGATTCGGACCTATATATAAATGTTTAACCTTAATGGGATTCTGACCAATATCTACATATATGACCTCAATGGGATTCGTCCAATATCTACATATATGACCATAATGGGATTCGGACCTATATCTACATATATGACCTTCATATTATTCGGACCTATATCTACATACATGACATTAACGGGATTCGGACCTATCTCTACATATATGACCATAATGGGATCGGACCTATATCTACATATATGACCTTAATGGCATTCGTCCTGTATCTACATATATTACCATAATGGAATTCGGACCTATATCTACATATATCACCTTAATGTGATTCGGACCTATATCTACATATATGACATTAATGGGATTCGGACCTATATCTACATATATGACCATAATGGGATCGGACCTATATCTACATATATGATCTTAATGGGATTCGGACCTATATCTACATATATGATCTTAATGGCAACCGGACCAATATCTATATATATGACCATAATGGGATTCGGACGTATATCTACATATATGACCTTAATGGGATTCGGACCTATATCTACATATATGACCTTGATGGGATTCGAACCTGTATCTGAATATATGGCTCTACTGCCAAACTTGACTTAGGTGTGCCTTTTTGAACAAGAACTATGTCTAAATATATGATACATGCCTAAACATTTGAGT
The DNA here is from genome assembly GCA_964036315.1 of Acanthosepion esculentum. Taxonomy (NCBI): domain Eukaryota; kingdom Metazoa; phylum Mollusca; class Cephalopoda; order Sepiida; family Sepiidae; genus Acanthosepion; species Acanthosepion esculentum. Next base: position 71,198,878 of record OZ038516.1, read on the forward strand.
TTAGTGTAAAGTGGACTGATGTCTAAATATATGACTCTTGTATAAAGCGGATCTATATTTAAAGAATTAATTAGTGTAAACCGGTTCTATGTCTAAAGATATGACTCTCGTGTAAAACAGATGTATCTTTAAATAACTGACTAGGGAAAACCGGATCTATATCTAAAGATACGACTCTAGTGTAAAGCGAACCTATATTTAAATATCTAACTCGCGTAAAGCGGACCTATGTCTAAATATCTGACTATATTGTAATCTGGATTTAAAGCTTTTTAACAGTAGTGTAAACCGAGTTTGTATCACTGATGTAATATCTACCTTTTGATTCCAATGTTGGCCGGATATATGTCTACCTATCTAATAATTCAATCTGCTTTTTCTCCTGTAAGTCATGAAATATCACAAGTGTCGTTATTTCGCTAAATTTATTAACTTAACAACCTAATATCTCCTGCAGCCTTTTGCCAGACGAATTAAAATTCTGTATATAACTACTAATGTAGAGCAGAGGTTAGCATATTAATTTTGCAAACCGTTGGCCATAAATTTGTGCTTCGCCATGTGCCAAGGGTGACAACGTTCAGGAAATATTTATTAATTAATGACGTAATAAAAATTGAGTGAAAGTTTGTATGAGTTTCACTTGGTGTGTCGTTTAAGTAGAGCGAACATTCGTATTTGTGGATCTTATTTTTCAAAATAGATCAATAACAAAACAGTAAACACGTCACCTCGCAACGCTGGGCGTGTGTTTAATATAAGCTGAAAGTAATATCGACTAAAGTTTGACAGGGAAAAGTTTAACTACACACCAAGCTGACGAAGATGTGCCGTATTGAGTTTCCAGAAGAAGTAAGGAAAAGAGTTTTCTATTTGTTACGAAAACGTAAGGAATAAAGAAGCGACAGTCATGTCGATAATTATCGGAAGACAAACCCAGCATTAAATATTCCTGTAGGGTAGTAACGAAGATAGGAACAGATGCCGAATACTAGATGCTGTTTTTACTCAGTGTAAATTTTAAGTATTGGGTCCAATGCTTGGCTTTAGCACGTATGTGAGGGTTTAGACTAGCTTTTCGCACTAATGCACCGTGCTTCTTTTGGTTCCGTCAGCACCTTGGTGACAAATTTCACCGACACTATCCGCATGCACAAATCCTCCGTCAAAATGGAATGAACTGATCCTGTGCTTTATTCCGACGTCGGCTTGTGGATGGCCTACCCGAGCGTTTTTTTCTTGCAAAATATAGAAACATTTTTTGTAGGGATAAATTGGGGAAAGAGAGAACGTCACCCTCTGTTTTCTCGAATGTTGAACAAAAGGTGCAAACAAGACTCGAAACCACTACGCGAAATTTAAAGAACAAACATTTATTACAATAAATTTAAAAAAAAATACAATATTTTGCAAACAAGAGCTTGCACAAAAATTTTTCCTTTTGTGCGCCTTATTCAAAAAACTTTCCTTTTGTTCGCCTTATTCAAAAAAATTTCCTTTTGTGCGCCTTATTCAAAAATTTTTCCATTTGTGCACCTTATTCAAAAAAATGTCCTTTTGTGCACCTTATTCAAAAAACTTTCCTTTTGTGCGCCTTATTCAAAAAAATTTCCTTTTCAAGAAATGCGTGTGACCTAAAGATTACGATACAATTTTCAAAAATGAAAGAATCTTTGCAAAGGCAAAACAAAAAATTGTTAAGGCAGAGAATATAAAAGTTGTATTAACCTAATTGACAGGGGGCGGGGAGCTAGCGAGAGGTCATCGGGCGATCGTAGCTTGGTTGAACTGATCGGCGAGTTTCGGCTCGTCGATAGATACCGGGTCGATTATCCGGGGCGGGAGATGTGGACGTTGGCTCGTAATTGACCGTCTCTCCACGTAGCCAGCTACTTGGACAGAGTGTTAGTGAGAGTAGTTCACCTAGATCTACTAGATTGTCCCACGTTCTACCGTTTAGTCTATTCAGATCATAGACTCGTCTGTGCCCGGATGGTGTTAGGTACTAGGCCTAGAATGGCTGGACACTGGAAGTTAAATGTCCCTACTGGGCAGGCGGGACTTTCAGCAACAGCTGACTAGATTAGTGCAGCGGGAACTAGTGGGGGCAGTTATTGGGAAAAAGTGGTGGGAGAGACTTAAGGATAGGATTAAGTCTTTCACCACTGAATTTAGCCAACGACTCGTTCTAGATACGGCTAAAATGTGAAGACTCTACAGGATAGTCTGTCCCGGGCGGTGGCTAGGGACATTCCCTAGAGATAGCCGTAGCTAGGTAGGCCCTCCAGCGCGTAGCTAGCAAGCGCTACCAGGGTTAGGTAGTTAGACATAGGTTAAACAGGATGTCATACGAAGCCATGTACATGGGCGCAGAATTGCGCAAGGAAGAGATCCCACGAGGTTCCCATCGATACATTCGCGAGGTCATTACCCCAGAGGGTCGTTATCTAAGGCCGACCAAGCACATGTGCGAGGCGTTTCGGCGGCATTTCGAAGGACGTTTTACCAAGGAGCCTGGGCTCAGTGGCGACGAGTTTCGCAGCTATTTGGCTAACTTTCCTCGGCTTTCGCCGACTGAACCGGCTAGCTTTGAGGGTGAGATCAAAGAGGACGAAGTTTACTTGGCATTGAAGAAGGTCGGCAGAGTCAAGTCTTCGGGACTTGATGGTCTGCACTACGAAAGGTACTTGAGGCTGTCGCACATTTTTGTCCCGATTTTGACAGTGGCATTCAACAAGTGGCTGAAGGACAGGGAGGAATCGCTGTTTTCCCTGGTAGAGCTCGACCTAGGGTTTCTGTGTACGCCGATGACATATCCTTCTTCGTGTCGTGCCGCAGCGACATTAAGGTGGTACATAAGGCGCTTGAACGGTACGAGAAGGTGACAGGGGCCAAGATTAACCGTAACAAGTCTTCGCGCTTGCGGTTAGGTCCCCGGAAGGGAGTCACGCTTCCGGGGCCCTTTTGTTGGATTGATTAACCCGTCCGCATTCTTGAAGTGTGGTTCGGGCCCAAACTCCAAAAGAAGAAAAATTGGTCAGAAGTACAGGCAAAGGTCGGAGCGTCGGTCCGGACTTGGCTCCGAAGGAGGTTGTCCTTAAAGGGTAGGGCTGAGGCATGCGCCACATAAGTCTACTTCCTATTGAGGTGATCGAGCGTTTGTTGATCACCCTTTTGCGGGTTGGTCGCAAACATTGGGTCCGTAAAAAAGCCTGTTACCATCGTCCGTGTCATGGGGGGCGGCTGTATTGCCACATCTGGTGAGTCATCGCCATGCTTTAAGGTTGGCTTTCCTACGCCGCGTTTTGAGGGAGGACTCGATGTTGGCGCGGAGTGTTAGGGACCCCTTCCCTAGCCTTACCATCACTCTTTCCAATTCTTGGGGTAAGCGCCGTCGCGGTCGTGGAGGGTTGCTGAGTTTCCTTAGCGAGTGTCGATCGGCCTTGAATGTCATTCCTCGTCCATTGACCTTTCGTGGCATCGGAGACTATTGTATCATGAATTAGTGGAAGGGGTCGCGAAGAATCCTGTGTGTGACCGACTCGACATGTCGGCATCAGAGTTGCGCTCCTTGTGGTCTTGGGAGCCCAGCGGCAGATTACCTCAGTAACTCTGAGTTTTCGCTTAGCTGGCGATCGATTCGGAATGGCCAACATCTCAATGACGTATCCTTCAGATGGGGCGAGGCAGATTTGCCAGATTGTCATCGATGTGAACTTAGCTTAGAGGAAACGGCTTCGCACGCCTTCTAACTTTTTCCTTATGTGCTCCCCTTCTGGGATTATGTCGATGAATTGACGACTCGTATCGCTCCCGAGCAGCTCGTTTCCATTGATCTTGCGTGCGCGTGTGACATTGTGTCGCCACCGTTCTCCGGGGTAAAACGGGTGGTGTTTTTGACGTTGCTAGCCATGGCTATCGTGGTGGTGTGGACGTCGCAAAAAGAGGGAATCTTTGGAGATGAACGTTATTCGCATCAGGATCTGGTTGTTTTCCTTAAGCATCAGCTTAGGGTAAAATCATATCTGATAGAAAGCGTTTGATTTCGACAGATTTCAGCGAAAGGTGGGTGACTGAAGCGAGCCTGGTTTGTGTGGACGGGGCTAGCCTTGATTTTCTCTTATAAGTCCCCTTGATTCAATGAGGCGATTTCCTGTGAACCCTCCCCTCGTTAAGTTAGACACTATTATGTTTTCCTAGTTAATGTGAATCAATGTTGTTCTCGGCGTTCTCTTTTGTTATGGCCCAGGTTGAGCTTCTCAACCTCCCCAGTGTGTTTTTGTCCCCCTTTTTCATCTCGGCTGAGCCAGCCTTTGATTTTCCACATTCTGTCATCTATTTTCCCCTCCCCATTCCATTAGTGAGTGTGATTCTTGATTCTGTCTATCGACAGAATATAGCGCGCACTCTTATTACTTTGAAGGGGGGACGGTTCCTACAAACATTGTTTTGTTTTAGTTTTATCTTGAGTTTACATTTTAAGTTTCTTTTCTGAGTTCATCTTTCCCTATGAGCATTATAAATTTTTTCATCATGGGGTGTTTTATAAGTCCTTCATGATTATGTGGCATTGTGGTACATGTAGGATTGGGAGGTGATGGACAAGTTCTTGTGGTGATTGAGTATACTGCATTGAATGGATGGGTTGCGATTGTGGTTAACTAGGACTAGGATAGTCAGTGAAAAACCATCCTTTTCCCATTTCCCCTTCGGCCTTGTGCCACAATTTTGTATTCTATTACAAAATAAATATTTTCTTTATACTATCCTCTATAGTATTTATCTATACTAATCATTATACGAATTACTATTCGGCGATTACTATTTAAACAATTATTAGTGCAAGTATTATTTGAAAGGGTTATTACCACCAGTACCTGTGTTACAAAGTCTCGTCTACAACGAGAATTTCGGAAGTGATAACGAGCATTCGTTGACCTAACGAAGTTAGAACGAGTGAGAGTCTAACATCACAAAAATAGTCATTTATTACGCACCAAATGTTCATATATTAAAAATAATAACACTTATCAAACTGTGTTGGTCATCACACTGACCCAGATAATACCGTAGCCATTTTGAATTTTTAATGACTTCCGATATGAAAGTTAGTCACTTATTTCCGGTTGGTTCCTTTTCTTTCCTTCCGCCATGTCTGTCTGTCTGTCTGTCTGTCCACTTTGTGAGTGACCATTAATAAAAGACACTTGACTGTTTGACACAAATATAAATGAAGGCGGCAAATTTGATCATCATAGAATTATTATTATTATTATTATTATTATTGTTATTGTTATTATTATTATTATTATTATTATTATTATTATTATTATTATTCCACAATCCTGAAAACAGAAAATGGCCTCTAAACTGATTTTGTCTTAACTTATGTAACAAAGAAATGAACTTTTAAGCTTAACAAATAAAATTATGAGAAAGACGAAGTCAAACATAATTTTCTAAAGGAACACAATTCTTATTTTTTTGTTTCTTTTCATTTCTTTTGAAGAAAAGAAATATATATTAGCAACGTTGGTAGCCCCTTTTTCTTTTCGTTTCTTGCATTAAAATTCAATTCTCGTTTAAGCTTAATGAGGGAGAAAGGCGTTACCTGCGACGAGTTCTTTTTTTATGAAGAGAGAAAGAAGAGACGAAAGGAGAAAAGAAGAAAGAAACGTAGAGATAATATCAAAAAAAAAAAAAAAAATGAAAAGAAAAAGTCGAGAAAGAGAAACAAATAAAAAAGTATAAATTAAATTATAAAAGAACTAAAAAGAATTGAGGATTTGAAAAAGAGAACGAAAGAAAAAATGATATTGAAGCGTAAATGATAGATGGCAAAAATAAAAGAAATATATTGAGAAGGTAGAAAAAAGAAAGAGCATCGGGAAAGAAAGAAAGAAAGAAAGAAAGAAAGGAGGGCATATGGAGAAGAAAACGATATAAATTAAAATATGAGAGAGAAGGAGAAAGAATAAATTGGGAAGACAGATAGACGGAGACAGAAAAAAGACATATGGTGAAAAAATGATGAAAGAAAATATGGGAGAAAAAGAAAAAGAAGAAATTGAGAAGAAAGAAATAGACGGTGAAAGAAAGAAAGATTGAAAGAGAAAAAAAAACAGAAGACAAGAAAGTAAAAATGAAAGAAAGAAAAAGAAGAAAAAAGATAGAAGAAACAAAGAAAGAAATAAAGAAAGAAAGACAAGGTGAAGAAAGAAGATAAAATAAAATATGGGAGAGACGGAGAAAGAAGAGTGAAAAGAAAACGTTGAGAAAGAGAAGAAGGAAAGAAAAACAAATAAGAAAGAATAAAGTAAATTATGAAAGAATTCGGGAATGAATGAACCCTTTTTTTTCTTTATCGTTTCTTTTTCTTTTTCCGTTCATTTTTGTTTTGCTTTCCTTTGCTCTTCTTTTTTCTCTCTTTTCTTTACAGAATCTCTTTCTTTCTCACTAATGCAGAGATGAAAAAAAATGATAGCAAGAATCTGTCCATATTATTTCACTAAATATGTTTGATACGTATCCCAGGTGTAACAGTAAAATTGTCCAAATTGTGCAACAGCAAAATTGTCTATCCCCAAAAATGTTTAATATCTAAAAAAAAAAACACTAAACTAATTGAGTTTCTTTTTTTTTTCAAGCTTTCAGATAAGACGTTCAGCCATCTTGACACCATTTGTCGCAAGAATCACTGTAAAACCCTTTAAGTGATTCAGCTAGAAAAAGAACTAGTTTTGTGTCAGCCTCAATGTCTTCCCAGATGAGTAATGGTGGGAGAAAAAAGATCATTCAAGCCTTCAGTAATGGTACCAACATTCATACTCTGGCTTCCATCTTCAGAGTCTATTCAAGAACCATCAAGAGAACAATGAACATTTTTGAAAAGGAGGGAACAGTAGAGAGGAAAACTGGATCAGGAGGCCACAACAGCAAGAGGGATTATCATTACAAATTAGAGCTAAAGAAATCAATTAGAGAAGATATAACTCAATCCATAAGACGTTTGGCACGTGAGAGAGGAGTTTTGGGCTATGACAGTCCAAAGAGCATATATATATATATATATATATATATATATATATATATATATATATATGTATATATATATATATATATATATATATATATATATATATATATATATATATATATATATATATATGAAAAAATACAAAAGGAAAACTTATCTTAGACTTCAGAGGACGAAACCCGTCGGCTTTCCGTTTGTCTTTATTCATATTGTCCTTTTACAGATATACTCTATCTGAAATTTATACAAACACACACACATACACACACGCACACACAAATACACACAAACGCACACAAACACACACACACACATATATATATATACCTGTGTGTGTATGTGTGTATCTGTTATTTAAAATTTGCTATATTAGTAGGGGATAAGTGTTCTTTGTTGTGGCCTTGCGTCAGATTATGCCTAGTAAATATGTGTAATTGTTTTGTGGGAAAGATAAGAAAACACTGTTTTTGAGTGCATCTTTGCAATGTGTTTGTTTCCGTCTCAATCAAGAAAACAGTATTAAAATTACGGGGCGTGGAGGTTTTATCCAATTGAAAAATTATGTGAAACCTCGGCAGACGAGAATGTCCTGTTGATGCTGACGAGACTAGTAACGAATGTCGGGTTGTCGAAGTCAGAGGTTGAGGTCGTCTGCTTTGATTTTGGACAGAGGCTGACTCTGCACGTCATGACAGGAAATATAAATCGCTTTTATTGAAGTAAATTCAAGTTTTAAGATAATAAAACAAAGACAAAAAAGGCATGGTGAAAAAATGATAAAAGAAAATATGAGAGAAAAAGAAAAAGAAGAAGTTGGGAAGAAAGAAATAGCCGGTGAAAGAAAGAAAGAATGAAAGAGAAAGAAAACAAGAAAAGAAAGTAAAAATGAAAGAAAGTAAAAAAATGAAAAAACAAAGAAAGAAATAAAGAAAGAAAGACATGGTGAAGAAAACGCTAAAACAAAATATGGGAGAGAAACAGAAAGAAATTGGGAAGAGATAGACGACAAAAAAAAGAAAGAATGAAAAAAAGAAAGAAAGATTTAGCCTCACTTTTTTAAGAGAATCAACAGTATCAGACGACCGCGTCGTTATCAGAAGACGCCATGTTTTTATTGCTTTGAAATTAAAAGAAAACAGACTTCATGAAATAAATCACATTTTAAAAAATGAACACAAAATAAAGCAACAAAAAAAAACGTGCCTGTGTATGGGTGCTTGAATTCACGCACGTATAGACGAGATTGTTAACGAGAGCCTGTATGTCTGTGATATCCTCCACCTCTCTGTGAGCCTGTGTATGCGACTGAATGCATGTGTGTGTGTGTGTGTGTGAGAGAGAGAGAGAGAGAGAGAGGGAGAGAGAGAGGGAAGAGAGAGAGAGAGAGCCTGTGTATGCGACTGAATGCATGTGTGTGTGTGTGAGAGAGAGAGAGAAGGAAGAGAGAGAGCATGTGTATGTGACTGAATGCATGTGTGTGTGTGTGAGAGAGAGAGAGAGAGGGAGAGAGAGAGAGGGAAGATAGAGAGAGAGAGCCTGTGTATGCGACTGAATGCGTGTGTGTGTGTGAGAGAGAGAGGCGACTGAATGCATGTGTCTGTGAGAGAGAGGGAAGAGAGAGAAAGAGAGAGAAAGAGAGAAAACAACGTATAACCTACCTAGAGAGCTTGATTGAATGGATGATGGAACAATGTTTCGAAGACATAACAAAAAGACAAAATTTATTAAGTGTTAAAATAGACGGGAAATTGTGGAGAGCTATACTCGCCAACATCCTGAAGCGACAGAATAATGAGAAAGAGTACGTAAAACCTGCGATATCCACTATTGATTTTGAGCAAACTCGTTAGGAAGGCCTAGTAGAATGCAATCAACCGAGTTCATACCACCATAAATTTCAGTATTCTCACCATGCGGCCATTTTTAAAAGAAGCTATTAAGTATTAAATAGAATTGAATGAGACAAAATGGCAGAGAGAAAAATGGAAGACAGGCATTATGAATAAAAGATTAAAAATCTATAATATGAAGTAGTTAGTATCTGTCTGTTTCTCAAGGACACATGGCACAGTGGATAAAGGCGTTGGTTAGGTCCAATGACAGGATCCAAAGTGCGTGAGTTCAGTACCCGGTTAAGGCAGTAGAGAACTTGGAGAGGGGAATTAAGAGGAGATAACTGATAACTGACATCCATTAAACATGACATGTAGAACTAGAACAGTCTACCCCAGTGAGCGAAATAAAGGGTTCCGTTCGACATTCCAACCACCTGAAGAAGGCCGGAGCGTACAACGGCCGAAACTTTGTAATAAATATGGCGACAAAGATGAGGACAATAGTCCGAATAATGTAAATAGTGTATATAATACCTCATCTCAGAAATATAGACAGATAATGTAGGGCCGAAACGTTGTAATAAATATGGCGACAAAGATGAGGACAATAGTCCGAATAATGTAAATGAAGTAGTTAATAATGATGAATCTCTCTCTTTAAATACCATATCTCTTCAGGACGTAGCATAGGCGATCATGGCTCTCCTCTATAACATCTTCTTTTACGTTCCATGTCCCTTCAGGACGTGGACGACCGTGGCTCTTCATAATCTCCTGGCACATTTGTCCCGCAAACAATATTGGCGGACTCATGTGAGTCCAGGTAAAAAAAGTACAAAACGTGGAATTCAAACAAATAACAATTAATAAATATATTAGCAAGCGACGTTGCAGAAGGCTAAAGACAAAAACAAAACTGGAGTTATGAACAGTTCACTAGGCTCTTCCGTTTGTGTTGCTGAAGTTATTTCATGCGCCGTGTCTACCAGAACGTAAAGGAAACAGATGTTGCCGCCCCCAAAGTCAAAGGGAAAAGAGAAAGAGCATTTCAAATATCGCTCTGCCCGCGATCATCATCAGTCAGACAGTCATGTGCCATGCATGATACACGCTTAGGCAATCATGTATCTTTCGATACATGACTGACGAGGTAGATATTTTCCCGCAATAGGTTGCCATTTCTTTCTCCGGTAGACCAGTTGCCATTCAAGGCCATAGAACCCGATCTGTCATGCTATTTATCCATAGCTGGGGGAAGAAGAAGGGGATTCATACCTTTCCCATGAGTATTAGCCCGTAAGTGAATTTCAGTCAGTTATGTGCCATGCGTGATACACGCTTAGGCGATCATGTATCTTTCGATACATGACTGACGAGGCAGATTTTTTCCCGCAGTAGGTTACCATTTCTTTCTTCGGTAGACCAGTTGCCATTCAAGGCTATAGAACCAGGTCTGTACTGCTATTTACACATAACTGGGGTCGGGGGAGAAGAAGCGGATTCATACCTTTCCATAGGGTATTAGCACGGCAGTGAATTTAATGGAATTGACTGGGATTTGAACTCGGCTCTCCGATTCCTCAGTTCGAGCCGCTATCCATTAGTGGGTGGTAATCGAACACTATCCAACCCACTCCCTGTTCTGCTATTCATTTACATAAGCTAATTAGGCCGGTTACTCGATATCCCCCCTGTCCGTCTTGCCTTCAGTTTGCCCTGTGAGTGTTAAATTCCGCAAGCCTTCTTTTCTCATTATATATTCTTAAAACGTTGACCTGTCGCTTTCTTTTATACGAGTACATGGCTTCATGTTAATCGTGGCCTTATGCCAAACACTGTGGAGCGGAATGGGTGGGTAAATACAAACTCTTTCTTTTCTCATGCTCTCGATTCTATTCTGTCTTCTCTTTTCTCTCTTTCTGTCTTTCTTCCGCCTCTATCATTTTTCTCTCTCTTCATTGTTCTTTGTCCTCTTTTTTTCCTCCAATTCCACTTTTATCACTCTCCCTCATACCACGGTTTCTTTCTTTCTTTCTTTCTTTCTTTTTTTCTCTTTAGTTTTCTTTTTCTTTTCTTATCTTTAATTTCTTTTTTCTTTTTTGTATTTTTCTTTTTCTTTCTGTTTTCATTTTTCTTTTTCTGTTTTCTTTCGTTCTTTCTTTCATTTTTACTTTTCTTTCTTTCTTTCTTTCTTTCATACCTAGTTTAATTCTTTCTTTCTTTCTTTCTTTCTCTCTTTTTCTTTTTCTTTGTTTAATTTCTTTTTGTATTTTTCTTTCTTTCATTTCTACTTTTTCTTTCTTTCGTTCTTTCTTTCTTTCTTTCGTTCTTTCTTTCTTTCTTTCATTTTTACTTTTCTTCCTTTATTTCATTTTAGTTTTCTTTCTTTCTTTCATACCTAGTTTAATTCTTTCTTTCTTTCTTTCTTTCTCTTTCGTTTTCTTTTTCTTTCTTTCTTTAATTTCTTTTGCATTTTTTCTTTCATTTTTACTTTTTGTTTGTTTGTTTGTTTGTCCCTTTCTTTCTTTCTTTCTTTCTTTATTTCTTTCTTTGCCCACTCTCCTTATATTTTCCTCTTTCTTTTTCTTTTTCCTTTCGTTCTTTGCTCTCTTTCTTCTGAGATTTTTCTATTTCTCTCGTTCTCTTCTTTTACGGTGACCAACAATGCATTTCTTTCTCTACCCTCCCTATACGCGTTGCATCTTATTGTCTCCATTCTGACTCGCGACTTTTGAGGTTCCTTAGTCTGCGAGCGACAGTTGCACAAATTAAACAAAGAACGAAGGAAATCGCCAAAAGAAATTGCAATTTCATCAAAAGTGCGCCATATTTGAAAATTATTCACCGTCGCTTTTGACTTTGGGGAGTTCCGTTTATCAGTCATTGTTTATGTCGACTTCGCTTTCAGATTCTCTTTGTCTATTCACCAGCGTTCTGGACGAAACCAGGGAAGCATTAGAACGATCAGGGTCACGGTTAACGTTTCTGGAAATAGATTTAATCTATAGCTTTCTTTGTGGTACAACCAACACAGAAAAACAAAAATCCATCTGAGGCCCGAACTCTAGTTTGTAATTTGCCTTGTGGGAGCATTATTATTATTATTATTATTATTATTATTATTATTATTATTATTATTGACACATTGAATTCTTCACTATCAATGATTGCTCTTTCACGTTGGCACTTTGCTTTGAACGTCTTTTGGGACTCAGGTTGACCCCAGATATCACGTGGAACTCGTATATATGATCCATGACTAAAGATGCTGGAAAAATGGGCGGTTCCTTTTACCACCCCGGGAAGTAACTGACTCCTCCTGTCGTGTTCTGTCTTTACAAGGGCCAGACCAAAAAGAGAAGACTGCTACCAGATCTTGTCCTCAGCTGCTCAGTTCAACACGACCTTGTGGGTGATGAATTTTTTCACACCCTACAACCCGTTTCTCTCCTTAGCCTATCGCTATTTCTCTGGCAAATGTTCTGATGAGCAGCACACATTACCAGTTCAGCCCTTGACAGTCAAGACCCTAACCGCATACGCAGGTACGGATCATCCTCATCCTATTCGTATTCCATTAGTAAGGAGGAAGTTCTATTCGGTCAGCATTTTCCCCAGACCCGTTACTTTGTGGAACAAACTCCCGAGAGGATACTTCCCTGATAGCTACAATCTTAACCCCTCCAAGTTCAATCGTTATCTTTCCTACATATCCTCATAATCTGCACTTCTTACCTCCTCCTCCTCTTACGTTCATGCAACAACCTCATTCAGACTCCCGAGAGGATGCTTCCTTGATGGCTACACTCTTAAGCACTTCAAGGCCAGAGTTAACCGTTATCTTCCCTACATATCCTCATAATCTGCACTTCTCTTATGTTCATACAGCTTAATTGATACTCCGGAGAGGATGCTTCCCTGATGGCTACAGTCTTAACCTCTTCAAGTCTCTAGTCAACCGTTATCTCGCTACACATCCTCAGAATTTGCACTTTTTACCTCCTCCTCTTATGTTCATGCAACAACTTCATTCACACTCCCGAGAGGATGCTTCCTTCATCGCTACACTCTTAACCCCTTCAAGTCCAGGATCAACCGTTGTCTATCCTACATATCCTCATAACGCACACTTCTTACCTCCTCCTCTTACGTCTTTCCTATATATCCTCGTAATCTGCACTTTTTACCTCCTCCTCCTCTTATGTTCATGTCATAGCCTTATTCATTAACCCTTCTACCTTGAGTGTCTCTTGGGCCTTGTATTGGATGAATAATTAGTGAAACCATTACAAAACTGTCTGAAAAATATATCATCATCATCATCATCGACATCGTCGTCATCGTCATCATCGTCATCATCATCGTCATCATCATCATCGTCGTCATCGTCATCATCATCGTCATCATCATCATCGTCATCATAATCATCATCGTCATCATCATCATCGTCATCATCGTCATCATCATCGTCATCATCATCATCATCGTCATCATCATTGTCATCGTCACCATCGTCATCATCATCATCATCGTCGTCATCATCATCATCATCATCGTCATCGTCGTCATCGTCATCATCGACATCATCATCATCATCATCGTCAAGGGGAATTAATTGAAACTGAGATATCCAGAAAGGCATGTCTCGTAGAATTATCTACCTTCTTCGACTAAATAAAGGGTTCGGTTCGAAGTTCCAAGAAATATCACCTGAAGAAGGCCGCAGCGTACAACGGTCGTAACGTCGTGAATATGGCAACGAAGACGAGGACAACAGTCTGAACAATGTAAATAGTGTAAATATTTACAATACCTCATCTCAGAAGTATAGACAGATCCTGAATAAGGCCGGGGCGTACAACGGTCGGAACGTCGTGAATATGACAATAAAAATGAGGACAACAGTCCGAACAATGTAAATAGTGTAAATAGTTAAAATACCTCATTTCAGAAATATAAACAAATCCTGAAGAAGGCTGACGCGTGTAACGGTCGAAACGTCGTAAATATGGCAATAAAGATGATGAAAACAGTCTGAACAATTGTAAATAGTGTAAATAATATCTAACTTCTCTTCGTTTCTTCAGGAGAGAATAAAAAAACCCGCTTTACTGTAATTTATCGAGAGCACGCATACATTACTTAAAGCTAGCATTCGGCATGATTTAAATCGATTATATAGGTGGACTGAAAAGCAGACGAGCTGAGAACGAATTAATTTACTTCTTGTTTTGTTGTGCCAGTTGAGTTGGTTGAAATATAAAACCCCATTTGATAAACATACGAGTGGTTGCTTGGTTGGCATCTCATAGCGAACTGTTCACCCAGTTACGTTTCATTTTCATTCAGCATTTATCTTTTGATTATACAGATCAGATCCAACTCGCCTGTTTCATAATTAGCGTCTGTCATAGTGATAAGCATAAAAAAAACACTCACACCGCACTCACGGAGAAATCCTGCTCTAAGTCAGAACCGATATGATAACTGCCACCTCGTTGTCGAGTATGGCCATCGAATCGATATCGCTAGATTCATTTCAGACCTACGATAACCACCTTTTAAAAAAAAAAGTGAAGAAAGATGCTGCACTGGGTCACTCACGCTCTAAGCAAAACAGCATGTGCCCCCCCCCAATGAAGAAACAGTTTTGAAACCCCAGTTTAGAAATGAACCTTTATCGCCGACGCGATGAGAGAGTATATTTATCGCTGTGAAATCTTTTTAATGAGAATTTGTCGCATAATTGTTGTGGCGTCCTCCCCCTAAAGAGTCTATGTTAGACTCTTCCGCCTACTATAAGTTTGGTAGGAGAGAAGGTTCGTGGAACAGTGAACAGTGTACGGTGAATAGATTGAACGCTGGGTTAACCGACACACCCTCACTAGTCGTGTAATACTTACTGTTTAATATACGATATATCAGCAAACCTGGTTTTTGTTATTACTGAACCATTTACTGGGTCACAGCAGTAATTTGATATAACAATAATAATAATAATAATAATATTAATAATAACAACAACAGAGGTGAAATCACTGAAGCGAAAAACTACATCATTCAAATAATCAGCAAAGTAACTTGCACACAAATGTCAGAAAGAGACGGGCTTTCAAAAATTCATATGACAATGTCCAATACACATAATTGGGCAAACATAAAACGCTACATTGCAAACATTGTTAACGGACACACCATTAGAAAATATCACAGAAGTACATAATGACATATATGTCACAGTTTTGGCAGCTACTGAAAAATTTAATATCAAGACAAACAAAAGATTAAACAATAAAAAAGAGCCCATTTGCAAAGCAAAATTAAAACAAGAAACTGAAAGCAGATGTGAATTGTCGATACTAGATGAGATTTCAAGAAATTCAACACGGAAAAGCAAAAGATCAAGCGGAAATATAAAATTAAAGCAGAAAATGAAATTCCACCAAACTAGGAAATACTTAAACAGAAATTGCAATTAAAGGCACAGGGAAGAAGACGATGTGAAAAGCGTTGTAGGCTCTATCGACGAAATAAGATATTCCAAACGGACCTCAAGAAGTTTTACAGGAAAATTGGAAAAGCAGTTATGGAAGTCAATAAAACCACCATCTATTGAAGAAGTGAAAAAAAGTTAAGGGAATATTTGGAGCAGCCCAAAGAAATATAATCCCAATGCAGACTGGCTCAAAACAGAACAAGAATGAATGAAGGCTCTACAAGAATGGGAATATATAACTAAGAATAATATAAGGCAAACTCTAACAAAATCCCCAAAATGGAAATCCCCAGGAAATGACAAAGTATCCAAGTTTTGTCTCCTGTCATTAATCCATAAAAATCTTGCGTAAACTTTTTCAATGTTAATAAATCCAATGAAATTCCAGAATGTATCACTGAAGGTATTTCATATCTCCTAACAAATACAGGTGAAAAGGATGATCCAAAAAGAATTATAGACCAATAACATGCCTGTAAATAAAACTCATATAAACTGATCGCGTCTGTTCTGGTGAACTGTATTTACTCTTATCTCGATGGAAACAACATTCTTCCCTTGGTACAGAAGGGATGTCGAAGAGGTTCATCTGGTTGCAAAGATCAACTACTGATAAATAAAAAGATCGTGAAAAATTGCAAGAAAAAAAGGTCGAGATCACAGCAGAGCTTGGATAGATTGATGTAAAGCCTTTGATAGTTTGCCACACTCTTGAATCCTTGGGGCTTTGTAAATGTACAAAGACTCCTCGGTGATAGCAAAATTCCTTAAATATAGCATGGAAATATGGAATACGACATTTTACCTAACTCACACCAGAGGACTGTCATTTCCAACCGCCTAAGGAATCTTTCAAGGAGACTTCCTGTCACCCCTTCTGTTTTGTGTGTTCTTAATCCCCATTATGCATAAACTAAACAATAATAGCTATGGTTACAAAGTAAAAAAAGTGTTTAATCACCTATTCTACATGGATGATATCAAACTCTTTGTCAAAGACGACAATGACACGAAGGGTCTCCTCAATACTGTAAAATGTTTCAGCGATGACATCGGTATGGATTTCGGATTCGATAAATGTGAAAAAGTAACATTCAAGAAAAGGAGAATTACAGAAACACATTCAATTGAACTAGATTTTGTCACAAAATTTAAAGAACTGGAACAAGAAGCTTATAAATACATTGGTGTCAGCGAAGGAAATGGAATACAACAGACCCAAATAAAGGAGAAAGTAAGAAAAGAATATTTATAGGCGCGTGCTTCTGGTGTTAAATACAGAGTTGAATTCACAAAACAGAATTATCAGCCATAAACACTTAGGCTGTCCCTGTGGTGCAATAGAATTTCAACATCCTTAATTAGACCGTAGCTGACATTAACGGAACGGTTATCAAAACGAGAAAGCTTCTCACTTGCCACCGCAAGTTGATATTGATCGTCTGTATGTGCCCAGATCCGAAGGAGGCAGAGGATTAGTTCAACTAGAACTGTCTTATAAAACCACAACACTTGATTTTCAAATATACCTGGAAACTATTGGATGATGATCAAAGAACGTGAAAGAAATAAGAAAATTTATTCAATAATAAAGGAAGCCAACAAATTCAAATAATAATTTTAAGTGGGTGAAGAAGTACAAATCAACCATAATGCACCTACTGCAGCGGCAAAGAACCTTAAATGAAAGCAAATGCAATGTGCCAAATGCAGAAAAGATGGCAATATAAGTCTGTTCATGGTCAATACTCTTCCCGTATCAAACAAGCTGATGTAGACAAACCCTGTATCTAGCAGTGGCTACGTAGTGCTGGGTTAAAAACCTGAAACCGAAAGTTTTATTCTTGCATCACATGACCAATGCTTACTAAGTAGAATTTACGAATCACACATAATGAAAAATTGTTTTGAACCCAAATGCAAATTCCATGATAAATATCCAGAAACAATTGACCATCTTGTATCAAGTTGCATAGTGTTAGCACCAACTAAATATAAAACTCGGCATGACAGAGTGGGTCAATATCTGCACTGGAAAATCTGCAGCATTTACGGGAAGGAAACTGCAAGAAACAGGTATGAACATCACCCAGACCCGGTTACAGAGATCGGACAAACAGAAGAATGAAAACTAATCGCACGGACATCGGGATCAAAGACCACAAGAACAGAATGTGCTTTCTTTTTAGAAATGGCAGTCCCTGCAGATCGTAATGTATCTTTATAGATCTTCAAAAACTATCAAAATACAAGGCTCTTGAAGTGGAAATCAAAAAACTGTGGCACTTAAGGACATCAATAATTCCAGTTGTAGTTGGATCCCTCGGATTGATTGGAAAAGGTTTCGATAGACTCATTGAATAGATTCCTTTAAGTCATGCTTTAAAGAAATGCAAAACATTTTACTCACAAGTACAGCTCACAAATTACGAAATATTTTATCTATATAAAATGTGTGATCTTAGTTTTTGTTTTATAAACATGCCCAATAGAAAATGTCATAAAGCCATTTCTGACCTTACGTCTCTGGCTGGGACCCGGAGGGAAATGTATATACAACAGAAATCAAAGGAAATAATAATAATAATAACATATGTGTGTTTGGCCTCCAGTCGTAGATTGATGTTTATCAACGAGAGACCGGTTTCTTTGTTGTTTTTCGGGTTTGGGAGTAGCCTCTCCAACCCATTCTACCACTATGCCGCCTCCAGCATTCATCCTAAATTAAAAGAATGATTTATTTGTTGATGATATTATGCTACTAATACTACTACTAATATAGTTTTGCTTTTAAATCGACTCCGCCTAAAATGCACTTCAAGTGTCAAATTTCGTTAGCCAGAAACGATTGTATTCATCCAACCCCATCATAAACAGAAGGTGACTTTTTCTTTATTACTGATCGTTTGGTTTCCTTAGAGAGTTTTCAAAGATTTCCATGGTCAGATTTATTAAACGTGATAAAGAAAATGTGACCTCCAGCAGGATTCGAACCTCAGCTTCAGTCACTTTCCCACCGACATGAGGTTGCCTCTCTGTGCCTTTTCTATAAATACTTTCATGGTAATTGTTCGGATTAGCTCACCAAAGGCATGAATTGTACATATGGAGACGAGTTAGTATTTTCATAGAGACTCCGAGGTATTATGGTGAATGTCTTAAGAAAGGTACATAAGAATGTGTTGTTTTGGTGTAAGGAACATTGTTTGTATGACTTGGTCAGTGTTTGTGGTTAGCTAAGTTATTGTTAAGACAGAAGAAGACCGTCCTCCCCTCTTCGGCCTTGTGCCACATTTCTGTATATATCAGAATAAATATAACTCTACGCTATGGTACCTAGAGTTTTTGAATTTAAACGCAGTACTAGAGTGGCGACGAGGTCACGTGGCTCGATGTAGCCGTAAGTTTCATGCTAACAGTTCCTTCTCTCGCACTTCTCGCTTGTGGTTCCATGCTTTCTTACGGTTCCATGCTTTCTAACCAACTTTAATCTTCAAAAATTTAAATGCAATGTCAATCGTTATCTACTGTCCACCTGATTGCACTTTCCGCACATTATTAATGTTTCTGTTCCTAATTCTTCCACATCCCTTGCGTCTTAGTGGCTTTACTGCCTTGCTTGGGGTGAACTCGATTAAAAGAAATAAAAAAGTTTTTTTTTCTGAATGCGCAGGGCGGTAGACCAAATAAATACTGTTTTAAAAAGAAAACAGAATATCTACTCAAACACGGATATCTACGAAAAATAACATTCAATGTTATATATATATATATATATATATATATATATATATATATATATATATATATATATATATATATATTTATGTATATATATATATATTTATGTATATATATATATATATATATATATATATATATATATATACATGTATATATATATTGTGTATATTTCGGCAGTAATTTTTCATTAATGCATGTTTCATTAAATAATATAGACAAGTTTTGTCTATTTATTTTAAGTAAGTTCCTTTCGTATTGTCTGATAAGCTTAATCACATTATCGTTGAAAGACGAAAGGAAAACACACACACACACACACACACACAGACACACACACACACACACATTTTGAAAATTATAGATAGTATTATTGTAATATTTTAGACTATTTTTATTAAAGTTTTTATGAAAGATATATATCCAAGAACAGATAGTAAATAGTAAAACGTTGCTGAGATGGACAGGAAGTAGTGGAGAGCCATTGTTGCCAACAATTTGGACTCAAAACCGACACTAAAGAATTATCTATCAAACAAATAAAAATCATCGATTGAAACTGTGGAAACGCATAAACAACATCCGATCACACACACACACATACACACACATACATACATACACACATTTTGAGAATTATATATCCATATATATATATATATATATATATATATATATATATATATATGTAAAATATATTTTCTGTTTATACGTTATTTTAATAGATACAATTTATTTAAGTAAATGCCTTGTTTTTTAATTAAACAGTATTAATTACATTTATCAGCTGTCAGAAAACGCATATTTTCTAAGAAATTTCTCGAACATTCAGGCCGGTAAATGTAATAAATACTGTTTAATTAAAAGCAGAGCATTTACTTAAATAAATTGTATCTATTAAAATAACGTCTGGAGAGAACATGTATTGAATAACTGTCGGATCTAATCTGTTTCGTAATATATACAGGGTTATTCAAAAAGAATGAACCGATTTCATGACGTATTGTTTCCGTTCTCAAGCCTCGTCATAGTGTAAGTTAGTAACCAATTGAAAGGGGAGTTTTCTAAGTTTTTAAATGGCTGCCACAGGGGCGCTGTACTCACGTCGTATCTCCGGTAACGCCCAGTTGTTTATTTACCACCGGAATGGCGAGTCCTCAGCAAAAGGCGTTCTGCGTTCTTGAGTTCGCGAAAACAAATACGGTTGTCACGTTTCAGCGTGCTTTTCGAAGGCAATTTGACATTAATCCGCCATCTCCTAAGAACATTCGACGGTGGCGTAAACAGTTTCAAGAGAGTGGATGTCTGTGTAAAGGCAAAAGTTTAGGACGACCACAAATTTCGGAGGAACAAGTGGCGAGAATCCGTGCTGCGTTTAAGGAGAGTCCACGGAAGTCCACAAATCGAGCTTGCAACGTCTCAATCCACCATCTGACGTGTGCGAAGAAGACGTCTACATTTGAAACCTTACAGACTACGCCTCACTCAGGCACTTACCAAGACCTTGTTCTTTGTGCTTGGCTTGCGAGTTCCTCAAACCTCACAGTTTGTGATTTTTTCTTGTGGGGATACAATTGCTGCCATATATGGTCTGGAGCCCCTGCTGTTTGCCTCAGGGTTCTTGATAAGATCCAGAGACGGATATGCAATGTAATTGGCCCTGATCTGTCATCTCGTCTGCAGTCGCTCTCTCACAGACGCGACGTTGCCTCGCTCTGTCATTTTTACAAATACTTTCACGGTAATTGCTCCGATGAGCTGCTTTCGCTGGTTCCTAGTCCTCATGAATTTAAACGTCCCACGAGGCTGGCATCCCGTTCCCACCCCTTCACCGTTGAAACTGTTAGATGTAGACGTCTCTTCTACTCCAATAGCTTCATGTCTCACACCTCTCGCCTGTGGAACTCCCTTCCTTATTCCTGTTTCCCTGACAAATACAAGGTCCAACTATTTAAGTGTAACATCAATCGACATCTCCAGCGGCCTTGATCTATCCACTTCCCTTCTCCACATCCTTTCACCTTTCATTCCTATCTGCTCTCGCTCCAAATCTTCTGTAACCCCCTTGCCTTGATCGATCCACTATCTTTCTCCACATCCTCTCCTTTACCACTCCTATCTGCTCTTCCTCCAAACCTTCTGTAACCCCTTGCGCGCTAGTGGCTTCCAGCCTTGCTTGGGGTGATAAGCTTAAAAAAAACACAAAAAAAAACATAAAAGTTCGGAATCATGTTCCACCGCTACCCACTAACATCGATGACCTTAAACATCGAATAACAACTCAGTGGATCGTGATATGCCGATATGCGCCTGGGAGGGATTCTCTTATCGCATTAATGTTGCCCGTGCTGCAGGTGGTGGCCACATTAAACATTTGTAAGACAGGAAATAAAATTTGATTGTGAGTAGAATACTTGTGATTTGACTGGAGTTTTTGATTGCTTTTCCTTATTAAAATATTGCGTAATTTTGAATAATCTTATATATATATATATATATATATATATATATATATATATATATATATATATATGGCAAAATAGAATTTTTTTCGTGTGACGTATTTCTCGTTTAGGAAAAACCTCAGGTACTTTAAATAAACGATTTTATGAACAAAAAATGGTTCTTTTACAAAAAAACAAAAACAAAAAAAACGTACACATTTAATGGATTAGTTTCTCATCATATTCTGACCATAATTTTGATTAAAAAAAGTTACTTGAATTAAAAGAGAAAGCAATTTATTAAGACAAAAATGTATAGAAAGTGCTTTAATTGCTAGATCATCCACTATAAATTTTACAGAATTTTACAGAATTTCATCTTTCTTGGTAGATTTTCTATTATATGAGAAGTGATGAAAACATAAACAAAAAGAAACTAAATTAAATCGCTTAGACTATATACCTGAACGCATTTTTAAAAAATGTATAATTTAAATTGAAAATTTCATCGTCTTCTCTTTTTCATGTGTAATTTCATCAGCATAAAACATCCTTTTAGTTCAATGAAGGTATAAGGGACAAAACGCGACACACAAATAACGTTCTCCTACTTTCTCATAGAGTTTTATGAAATTGTTCTGATAGATAATAATTTATATATCACTTTCCCTTATATATGGTATCGGGAATGGCTTGCAAGTGACTTGCAGGTCTTATGAGCCATCATTGACATCATCAACAACATGGAATTCATCCCTAAAATATTCGTCGTCTGGGATAGGATTTATTCGGTCACGAATCAACTTCTACCATGTATGCATATAATCAAGCTTGCTTAGTCATATACGTCGCCACAACAACAAACACTATCACTATGATGTCCAGCCTGATTTCGCTTGCAATCTATGCAACAAAGTGTGCAGATCAGCGAGTGGATTTACCCGGCATTACAAGTCACAAAAGTTGGATCAGTGTCATGCCAGACAGCTTTTCTTGCCAGAGTCCGTTTTACACAGTTATAAATCTACCGTTCGTCAGTGCAATAAATGCTGGTGTCATATCTGTTCTAGTTCTCCTGCTGGACATCTCAAGATTCTCGACAAAATCTGTTGCAACCTAGAAAAGGATTACTGAATGAGGAATAACCAAGACGGAGGTTGGAAATGAAATGGCAATCTTTATAACATCAACAAAATACAATACTCGCCAGCGGCGTGAAGTAGGTAAACCACTGCTAGTGGTGGACTACTTAAACAGCACATTACCCCACTTACAATAGCGTCCATCGTATTTATGAGGATTGGGAAATACTTATTAGTATTCATAGGTACGGTATATAACAAAATCCAAAGAAAGATCTGTTATGTAATCGATCCTGACCTGGCATCTCGACATCAGTCATTTTCTCACCGAGGTGCCGTGGCTTCCTTCTGTCTTTTCTATCAATATTTTCATGGCAATTATTCTTATGAGCTTTCCTCCTTGGTGCCTCGACTGCGTGAATTTAAGCATGTTACTAGATTGGCTTTACTGTTTTACTAGAATCGATGCAACCGCATGTCCTATTGTAATAGTTTTTTCTCGCACTTCTCACTTGTGGAACTTCCTTCCGATTTCATACTTTCCTGTCAGCTGCAATTTTCGTAAATTTAAATGCATGCCAATAGCCATCTTCTGTCTTCCTGAATCATGTTTTTTCGTTATTGAGGCTTTGAGTTTACTAACTTTGTTGGAATTGATCACGCCAGCTTATGTGCTACTGGGAGCTGTGACTAAGGTCCGATCTGTGTAGTTGCGGTATAAACCAACGGACCTGATCGGGTGTCTGCAAAAGCGATTAGCTAGCCAACCTAGTAGATTTCAAAGTCTCCCGAAATTGACGGACGCTTACTACTGTATGGGGAAAGTGGTGTATAGAAAGTGAGAAGGGAGAGAGAGTGAGAAAAGGAGAGAGAGAGAGAGAGAAAGAGAGAGAGAGTAAGAAAGAGAGAAACGAGATTTCGTCAGTAACAAAATGCAAACATTTAAATGAATATTTTTTAAAGGAATTTTTGACATTTGCTCGAAGCGAAAAACAAATGTGTGACGTTGTCAACTTAGTTCTTATCATCGAAGTAAAAGTCGCAGCATTTTGACTGATCACAAATTTATAAATATTACCCCACCATTTACGTTTTCGGGGTTTGGTTGTTTTCCGTTTAATATAGATTTAAAGGAGAAAGGTTGTAGGGTAATGATCGATTGGGCTTTTCTGAGCTACATTCCTACAAATAAAAACGAAGGAAACAAATATCTTAATAAACCGAAATTAGGTCACATCAAATATTCAAAATGTCGTCTGCACTTTCCGACAGAGTTAGTGTCGTTTTTATTTAGCGGGAATAATTTCTTTTTTTAATCCCAGGAGAAATTCCTGGAAGTCAGACGTTACTCATTAACGAAATTACTGCAAACACCCATTACACACACAAAACAAAAACACACACACGCACGCACACACACACGCACACGCACACACACACACACACACACACACACACACACACACACACACACACACACACACACACAATATCCACCCCGAGTGACAAGTCGTAAAGAAAAGGCTAGCAAGCGAATTTCACAGCTCATTTTTCTTCTTCTTCAGGACATGCGCGATCATGGCTCTCCACAACTTTCCATGCTTTGTTGTTTTTACTGATGTTTCTACCATCCGTTCAGATAGTCAGATATATGACCCCTTGCCATCTCCTGTGCCTTTTGCCTTCTATATGTCCTGTGAGTATCAAATTCTCCAAGCCTTCCTTCCTTATAATGTGTCCCAGAAATTTCAGCTTTGTTTTTTTGGTTTGTTTTCATTTTCCTTGGGACTCTTTGTTGCTTATGAACTCTGTCCATCTCATGCTCAGTATCCTTCTGTATAACAACTTTTCTGTTACCTTCACTTTTCTCTTTTACCTGTGAGCAGATTGTCCAACATTTATTGCCTTATCGGAGGATTGATATTACATAACAGTTCTTTTTCTTTGTTTTTTTTAACAAGATTTTCCTGTTTCTTATTGGGTTGTTTAGCTTTTGGAAGGCACCGTTTGCTATTCCAATGTCCGTTCGGATTTCGTTTTCACGCTTTTCATCCTTTGTTAAAACACTTCCCAGATATTTAAACTACTCTACTTGCTTGATTTTAGCCTCTCTAATTCGTAGTTCGCTCTTCGGGTATGACGATAAACTACATCTGGCAGCAAGGTCTCTGATCGGGAGGTTTTAAGGAGTGTGGAAGCACCTCTCAATAGCTGTTGTTCCCGGAGTGGTAGCACCTGCAAGGTCCCAGCTATGGGCAAATAGTAAACTCCTAAATTGGTCTTAAAACACTATGAAAGTACAAAAAATTTATAGCAAAAATGTCGGCAATACATTTTCATAGTAAAACAAATTACCAACAATACATTTTTGTAAAAAACAAACAAACAAAAAAAAAACATTGCCAGAAATAATTTTTTGTAAAAGCAATTACGAATGCTCCCAGAAACATTAAATTTCGGCTTTAAATGACTTATAAGGGGTTCATATGCTGCTAAACAAACAAACACAAATACACATATACTAACCGTTAACCCAGTGGTTCCCAACCACTGTGCCGCGGCCCATTAGTGTGCCGCGGAATGATTACTAGTGAGCCGAGAAGCGATAATACCTAGAAGCCATCTAATTTCATTTTGTTTAATAAAGACATTCAATTTCTTAATCATGATGACACCGCTCAATTCAAAATGGCCGAATTTCTGGAATCTAAACGATTCGCGCATACGAATTGGTAAGCGTTATTATGGTTTATATTAGTCATGGGACGATTAATCGGAATATCAGGAGTTTTTCAAAGTATCGGGAATCGGCATCGGAGCTGAATAATTCAGACCAGATTTCGATACCAAAACGATTCCTAAGTACACAGGTTGTAAGACAAAAACTTGTAACACAGAACTGTACTATGTGAGGTTTTACGTAATGCTCCTAACTCCCAAACATGTTTTTACCTTTTCCTAACCATTTTGAATCTTTTCAATTAGAAATCGGAATTGTTAAAAATTTAGGTATTGTTTTACCACCATTTAATATCGTCTATATATCTTGTTCACAATATTTACAGATTCTTTGTACATATTTTTATTAAATATTTAGGCGTTGTAAATTAAAGTTTTAGTAACACAAACAAAAAACAAATTAAATGTAATAAAAATTCTTTTAGATTTATTTTTTTCAATTTTAGATTCAGTAGTCAAGAAGCACCAGGCACAACTGTCCCACTGACATTCACACCATTATTATTTTATACCCGATATTGAATACAGGATATGTTGATTTATGTGAATAAAAATTCTTCTTATATAACATTCTTTGTATTTTATTATTTTATTGCAAAAAGGCTTTATGAGTGGAAAATATTTATTTTTTGTGATAGGTGTGCCGCGAAAATTTAAAGAACTCAATAGTGTGCCGCCATGTAAAAAAGGTTGGGAACCTCTGCAACATATTGGGACTTAGTTTTTTCTCTTTCTTGGAATGTGACCGTGTGATTACTCAAGTAAAATGAAATGATTGCCTATAGTTGGCGGTCTATAAAAGTTACTTTTTGATAGAAATATTACACAACTTTTGAGTATCTGGTATTAGAGGTAGGAGGCTGAACTCAAAGATCTCTAGCTGGACGAATTGGAGGTTGCAATTTTCTTTTCATTTCTTTTCTCCGTTTTGCCTGTTTTATTAGTTTTTCATTCATTCTTTTCTTGTATTTTTTATATTTTTCATTTGTTCATTCTCTTTCTTATTTTGTTTTATTATTCTTTCATCCAGTTTTCCCTTCTCGTTTTCTTTTGTTCTTTCTTTCTTTCTTTCATCTATTTTTCTTTCTTTTCTTGTTTTCTTCTTATTGCTATCTTCTTTCAATTATTTTTTCATACTTTTCTCGTTTTCTTTTTATGGCGTCTTTCTTTCATTCATTCCTTTTCTTTATTTACCCGTCTTTTCTTATTAGGTTCCTCTTTCATTCATTTTTTTCCCCTTTTCTCGTTTCCTTTTTATTATCTTCCTCTTTCTTTCGCTTTTTTCTTTCTTGTCTCTTCCTTGTCTGTTACGTTCTTCTTTAATTATTTTATCTTCTTTCTGTTATCGTCTTTTTATTACGTTTTTCTTTCATCCATTTTTCTTTCTTGTCTTATTTCTTTTCTTCTTTTTTCATTAATTTTTCTTTCGTTTCTCGTTTTCTTCTTATTGCAAACTTATTTCAATCATTTTTCCTTTTCTCGTTTTCTTTTCCTCTTTCGTTCATTTTTTCTTTCTTTTCAAGTCTTCTTTTTATGAGTCATTCTTTCATTCATACTTTTTCTTTTATTTACTCTTTCTTTCTTCGTCCTTTCTTTGTATCAAAATTAAATTGAAAAAGAAAATCTTTTTCTTGAACGAGGAGGCAGTTCATGTTCGCTGGCATCGAATGCAGATAGGTTGTAACAATCAAATGCTTGCTGGCGTATAGCGCTAATGTGTTCAGAGTTCTTTGACACAATGCTTTCAAATTGTCTCGCATTCTTCTGATGACCCACAATACTGCTTCCACTTCATCTAAAGAAATCGTCAACCCACACAAAGACCGCCACTCCTCATTCTTCTTTTGTCGCTTCCGGTTTCCGGTTCTATACTTCAACTTCAGACAATTTCGATGATTTTATCCCCAGCTGCAAATGACTCAGCAAAAACTTCCGTCTCTTACGACGTTGATCATATTTACTAAAGTTATCTTAGTACGTCACAAAGCTGAATGAGGGCAGGAAGGCCCTGTTGCACCAAATCTTCCAAATAAGGAGGGATTCCCGCTTCTTAAAATGTCTGATAAGCTTATTATGATACAAGGTCGAATATGGGAAATGCTTGATTGTAGTACTGCATCGTTTCAAGTTGGAACAGCCTGCTATCCTTCAAAATCAGCATTTAAAATCCTGACCTTTACCTGTACTTGAACGCTGAATAGTAATGCCAATGGGAATTGCACAACTACCCCAGCCACCAAGCAGGATACAGTACGAAGCTAGAATAATTAAACGGGAGCTTAATGAGTTTATGGGCGTGTCACCTAGAGGGGGTAAGTTGTTTGTTTTCCGACCATGAGACCCAGATTCGATTTATCAAAGAGTATTCTATATATCTTGGGATATATCTTAAGATAGCGAGAAGACTTGGGTATTCTCTATGTGATAACGCCCATCGTCTGGCTCACACTGCTTCCTAGCACTTTTTGTCTTTTTGTTATTTCTTCTAAACCTTGTTCTTTCATCCATTTACTCAAGCTCATTCTTCTTCTTCTACATGCCGTTTCCCTTCAGGATGTTGGCGATCATGGCTCTCCACAATTTCCTCTACTTTCTAGCTCTTAATAAATTTTGTCTTTTTGTTATTTCTTCTAAATTTTGTTCCATCATCCATTTACTCAAGCTCATTCTTCTTCTTCTTCTACATACCGTTTCCCTTCAGGATGTTGGCGATCACGGCTCTCCACAATTTCCTCTCCTTTCTAGCTCTTAATAAATTTTGTCCTTTTGTTATTTCTTCTAAACTTTGTTCCATCATCCATTTACCCAAGCTCATTCTTCTTCTTCTACATGCCGTTTCCCTTCAGGATTTTGGCGACATGGCTCTCCTTTCTAGCTCTTAATAAATTTTGCCTTTTTGTTATCTATCCTAAGCCCTGTTCCGCCATCCATTTACTCAAACTCACTAAGTATATTATCCATTGTTTTCCTCTGTCCCTCTTGCCTTCAATCTGTCCTTGTGGGTATCTGATTTTCTAAGCCCTTTTTTCTGATTATGTACCCTAGAAATTTCAACTATCTCTTTCTAATGTTAAGTATAAGATTCCTTTTTTGTTCCATTTTCTCTAAAAAATCGCTGTTGCTCACATGTTCGGTCAAAGGTATCCTCAGTATCCTCCTGTAGAACCACATTCCTGTTGCCTCAATTCTCTTTATCATCTTTGAGGAGATTGTCCAGCATTCATTGCCATATAGGAGGACTGATATCACATAATAGTTCAGTAGTAGACTGATAGCAATAGGCCCAGAGCTTAAAAGACAAGATCACGTGCATCGAAATTAAATTTGGTTACCATAAGCAAGTGCGTGCTGTCTGCCTTCATGAGACAAGAGGTTTCTGTTACAGTGTCCATTACATCCTCTTTTATTATTGGATATCTTTTTCAGTCACGTGAATGTCCTTTAAAGGCATTATCATAGAATCTGTCGCGTCATATAAAGTCTTGTAGGTCGGGCACTTCGTGGGAGGAGGTACGACGGAGAAATCGATAGCGGATTCAGGAATCAGAGAGCCGAGTTCGATTTCCAGTCGAATTCATTATATTCAATCACGTATGAATCCTCTTCTTCTCCCCCTAGCTATGGGTAAATAACAGGAGAGACCGGGTTCTACAGTCTTGAGTGGCAACTGGTCTAGGAGAAGGACAACTCTGAATTAAAAACTTGATCCTCCAGATTGTGGGGTTGTGCAGTAGGCTAACAACTACTCACTTAAAAAACTGGTTTGTTATAGAAACCGCCATGTTTCCCATATTCCTCAAGGAATTTAAAGGTAATATATATATATATATATATATATATATATATATATATATATATATATATATATATATATATATATATATATATATACTTCGTCGTGGGGTAATGGCTAGCAAGTTTGTCTCGTTAGATCAATTATGGTGTGTTTAGGGGTCATATTTTAAGAGGTTGTTTTCTTGTAAACGGAAAAGCAGGCAACACGTAAAAATGGTGTTAATACATGCTAATGGGGCATATTAAATTGACCTGTCATTTTTTATATGTGTCACCGAGTAAGTATTTAATATTTCTACTCTAACAAAAATCTACAGAATTTGTCTAGCTTTGAGAAGGGATCTTTCACAATTCTAACGCACCCCCGGAGTTCTGTGTCGCATTGCTCGTCGTCTCCCCAAATGGGTAAAATCCTGTATTTGCTAAATTGTGATGATTTCAATTCGTACGTCGTATCTTGGCCATTGAAAATGCGAACATTTTGTAAAAAGAGTATTTAAGCGCTACTTAATATCAATCATTCTTTATCGTCTTACGGATTTATTGATGGCTTATGACAAGTAACGGCTTATTGTTGAAAATTATTTCAAAATAAAAGAAGCATTCAATCCAACCTCCGTAACGTAGCTTCCTTGTGTCTTTTCTATAAATACTTCCATGGTAATTGTTCTCTTGATCTTTTCTCTATGAAACCTAGATATTATAAATTTAAACGCAGTACTAGATTGGCGGTAAAGTCCTATCATTTTACAATTGAAATGGCTTGATGTAACCGTAAGTTCTATGCTTATCCCGCTGAAACCAAGTAGTGTCTTTTCCCCTCTTTCCACGTGATCAAAACGGAATAGTCCATTATTTATGAGATATTGGCAGAACGTAACGGTCGTGCTAATTAACGAAGGAAGGGACCATCATAATCGTAATAGAATGCTTGGGATTACTAAATAGATAAGTAACTTGCAGAAGTTTTGAATACATTATAAACGGTTGTTAAATGTTTTTTGTTGAATAGATTATGCATTCCAGATCACGAAAAAAAAAAGAAAAAAAGAAAGAAAAAAGCGAAAAATAAATTAAATTTTATAAAAGTGTTCAGTTAACTACGTAAATTGATCACCCTACGGAAGCCAAAATATAAAATATGCCCATATCACGTAATGTCTCATAATACAAAAAAAGATACATTTATTTTTTTAATTCGTAATGTGGAATTCCTTTATGTGATATCCATTTTCTTATATGGCAATGAATGTTGGACAATTTCCCCAAGGATGAGGGAAAAAAAGAAATGTGGTTCTATAGAAGGATACTGAGAATTTCATAAACGGAGCGAGTAAGCAGCAAGGAAGTCTTAAAAAAGGTAAAAGAAAACTTGGAAAAAAGTTAAGTAAATATATATGAACTTAAATTTGTTTAATTTCAACAGCTGGCGCAACATAGTCCCTTGAGACATTTTGAATGGAATCATAGTCAAGAAAGGGTTAAAAAGAAAAAAAATTATTATTTCATAGATTTAGATTTGTGATACAAAAAAAGTATATAACATAAGAAAAACAAGTCTATTTCAGGTTTCATTTCAATAACATCTTTATCTAAACAAAAAAAAAAAAAATTTTAATGGGTCGTATTGTCTTTTATGTGTGACACAGTCTGCGAAGAGACCCTTTTTGGACGAACAGTTCCGGTTGCCAAGTTCGTAAACCAAATCATTTATACATTGAGTTGGAACAAAAGATCGTAGAGCTTGATCACGTGACTTCGTTTCGCACGTTACTGAAAATTTATAACATATATACATATCCTGAAAGGTGACATTTCAACGTGACTTTCTATTCGATTTGTGGATTGTGAATTTTAACGCTTCTTACGCTTTTAAAACGGAAGAAAATGAAATAAATTTTCGTCATTTGATGCTCTTTTATTTCTGGAAAGAAAAACAAAATCGCTTTACAAACAGCAAAATAAGATAAGCGCCTTTCATGGAGACGGTTCCGTAGCTGAGAGTTTATTATTCGTGAGTGGCTCACTAAGTGGTGGAGTTTTGATGATGAACAAATCGAAACGCTATTTAAAAGTATTCCAGATCACACGACATCACAGAGATATTCAACATATGAGTGTTGTAAGGAATTTTAAAACAATTGGATACCGTAATTGCTGCGATGTTTGGGTGACTCGCAATTTAACGAAAAGATATGACCGTATTGTACCTGCGGTTATCTGCTGAAACAACAAAAAGCCGTTTTTAAAAGAATGAAAACTGACGATGAAAAATAGGTTGTATACAACAACGGGTAGCGGAAAAGACCCGGTGAAAATGAAATGCCGGTCTGCATCCGAAAAATGTGATGTGTATTTGGTAGGATTGGAAGTGTATCGTGCATTATAAGAGCCGCTTCCGCAAAAACGGACGTTAGATTAGTTCAATTATTGTTCTCAGTTGGACCAATTAAAGTCGGCAATTTTGAAAAGCGTCACTTTGGAGATCTGGTAGAATTTGGCACAGCCCGCCTTACACCTTCCGATTATCAGTTATTCCTATACGTATAAAATTCTCCATAAGAAGAACAGCAATTCTCTGGAATTCTGTAAAAAGCACTTAGACAAGTTCATCACCCAGAAATATGCCAGAAGTTCTGGGCGATGTCAAACATGACGCTGCCTCAAAGATGGTGAGAGAGAGTGGAACCAAATGGCATATATGTGGTTATTTAGCCGAGGGGAAGTAAACCTGTGTCTTCGTGGGGGTGGAGGGGGAAGTAAACCAGTGTCTTCGTGGGGAGGGGGAGTAAACCTGTGTCTTCGCGGGGGGAGGGAGAAGTACATCTGTGGCTTCGTGGGGTGGGGTGGGGAGTGAACTTGTGTCTTCGTGGGGGTGCAGGGGGAAGTAAACTTGTGTCTTCGTGGGGGGAGGGGGAAGTAAACCAGTGTCTTCGTGGGGAGGGGGAGTAAACCTGTGTCTTCGTGGGGGGAGGGAGAAGTACATCTGTAGCTTCGTGGGGGAGGGGGAGTGAACTTGTGTCTTCGTGGGGGTGCAGGGGGAAGTAAACTTGTGTCTTCGTGGGGGGGAGGGGGAAGTAAACATGTGTCATCGAGGGGGGAGGGGGAAGTAAACCTGTGTCTTCGTGGGGGGAGGGGGAAGTAAACCTGTGTCTTCGTTGGGGGGTAAGGGGTGAGTAGAAGCGTCAGAAAACTACATAGAAGAAATGAAATTGCTCTTTCATTTTAATGCCGTTTGTTGGACGGAAGTGCATCTAACATTCAGAAGCCAAACTTCAACATTTAAAAGGGACACATTTATTCGAGATGATTTTCAGTTGGACACCAGTTTTTTTACATCACGTTGAAACATCAGTTCTCGTATGATCACCGAAGTTAAGCAACGTCAAGTCTGGTCAGTACCTAAACGGGTGAGCGCTTGGAAATACCAGATGCTGTAACCATCGATGTGTGGGTGGTGCAATTGGTTTACGGCCACATCACGTTGAACCACCAGTTCTCGTATGATCACCGAAGTTAAGCAACGTCAAGCTTGGTCAGTACCTAGATGGGAGACCGCTTGGGAATGCCAGGTGATGTAAGCGTGGATTTTCTGGCGGGGTGATGCACAATTGCTCGGAATTCTTAATCGGAGATCCAAGTTCCAATTCCAGTTGGGTGTGTTATATTCACTTATGGGCAAATACCCTTGGGAAAAGGTATTAATTCACTTCATCTCCTACCAGCCATAGGTTAATTAGTAAGACTTGTATCTCTAAAACCATTCTTATCTAAATAAATAAATAAATAAAAAATTGTGCACAAAATATTTAGATTCCCCCATAGAAGTTTATATGCCGCTAAACGAAAACAACCATCCAAGCAATTTTTTTTATTTATTTAAGTTTAGTTAAAAAAATCAACAAAAATTATCTCTTAAGTAGTTTTTTTATACTTTATTTTGTATGTATTTCGGACCATTTTATCTGGTCTCGGGTGAATATTTAAAGATAAATTGCCCATCGTTTCAGCTTCCATAAACTATTATCAAAAGATTTATATTTGGTACTATGTCACTTATCTTTCTCCAAATATCGCGTTTTTGCATGTCATATAGGTTTTTTTAAAGTATCGCGACTTCACGCATCAGTTCGAGTTGTGTTTTTTTATGGAGTGCATTTTGTATTTTTGTTCCTAAACTTGATAACATTTTATTTATGTTGTTTTTAAGGTTTACGCTATTTCTAGTTTTTATTTTATTTTTACAGTTTACGTGATATATTGTATTATTGATAAGGATTTATCGAATTCCTTGCGTCTTCGCATTGTTCTGCTTGATGATATGCGAATCAAATTGATCTATTATTGGATAAATGGCAAGTTATTCACCGCGATAATGTTGTAGTTATGTAACACATGTATGTGTTTGAATTATTAGATACATTCTACAAGTGGACAAGCGAATTCATATACAATATTGGTTTGTTTAAGTTTTTTATAATTATTGGTGGTAATCATGTACGAGGGTTTTAGTTCTTTTGTAGTAAGTGATGAGTAATTTATTTGTTTTGTCGTTAAGGGATACGCTTACATGGATTAGGTTTATTTTTGTCTAGTTTGCGATTATTGATTGGTTGTTTATCCAAAATAGTTTAAGGGCATTTTTGAAAATGATTATCATCATCTACAGGGTAAGATAGGATAAACTGTCGGCATTCTATATTTTTAATTTTGCGCATGCGTGTTTTAGATTTTGTCGACTGCACAGTATAGTAGGGTCAGTTGGGCACCGTCTGTGAGAAAAAGAGCACCATGATATAATTCACTCCGCTAGAAATTTGGAAACAGCATGTTGTCCTGCTTGGCATTCGTGCCGAAAGCTCCTATACGAACATTTCAGAGTTTTTTGGATGTCAATCGGAGGACAGCGCAGAGTATTCAGAAAGAGTTTGAAGAGTCTAATGGTGATTACGAAGGTGTTTGGAGTGATAACCAGTGATGGCGACGTTATGACTCCATTCATCTTCCCACAGGGCCTCAGACTCAACACGGAGACCTACATCAAGGGACTTGAGGAGGTAATTCTGGGTCAAGAGAGTGACTGCTGGAAGACCATATACCAGGCAACAGGACTCTGCACCATGCCACACATGCAGGAGAACCCAGTCATGACTGTCAGATAATTTCTGTGACCAGATCACCGCTTACATCTGTCCACCTAACTCCCCAGACTGAAATCTCCTTGTTTATTATGTGTGGGGAGCAGTTGGGAGAGAGATTAACAAAACTCCTTGTAACACCAAAGATTAACTAAAGGCAAGAATTATGGCAGTATCCACCAACTTAAAGAAGGAGACCGTCCAGAAGAGTTGCAGGAGATTCCGAAGTCGCCTGGAGGCCGTGGTTGAAGCCAATGGCAATTTTATGAATAAATTTAATTTTTAGTATTTCAAGATATTTTTGCGTAATTTTGGTAAATATATCTGTTAAAATGAGATGTCAGTATTATTTTCATTTTTGCGTAATTTAGATGACAATTTATCCATCGCACCCTGTATATATTACGCTTGCATCTATGTATGGCATGTGTCACCCTTGGTATGACAGATACTTAGAGGGAAACAAATAGAAACACGGAGATAGATATTTCTTGTGAAAGGTCAAATTAAATTTCGAAACCTAACGATCTGTTCAGGACAAGTTCGATCCTGGACTGCGACTGTCCCTTTGAAATTCATTTTTTTTTTTTAATTTTTATCTTCGCGATTTTCTTACAGGCTGAGAGAAGCCATACTGTTTTGAGTGTTTGAGAGGGAAAATAGAGAGCCAAAAAACAAAAGCAGAGAGAGGAACCTGTAGCGACCTAAAGAGAGTGCGACACAGAGTGGGATTGCAGCGGGGTGGGGGCATAGATAAAGGCAGTTTTTTTTGTAATAAGTGGTTAAATCAAGTTTTCTAACCCAATGATATATTAATATTTGTAAGAGAGACTATATCACTTTTATTATACCTTTCTGGGAATGGTCATCGGTTGAATAGTACACAGGATATAAGTAAAACATCTATTGGTAAATCCGTGTAATTTACATAGGTTTTGCTAGTTTGGATTATTAGTTTTGTAAGGTTTGTTTATCAGTTACGTAGTTGAGAAAATTGTTTTGTGTTTGAGTTATAAGACCTTGTACGTGTAGAGAATATTAAATAAGCTATGTTTATAATAGCTATTTTCTAGCTGCGTTGACATACGTTTTTGTTTTAATAAAAGTTTTAAAATATTTGTTATTCAAATCGATTAGTACGTCTAAAAAGGTTATTCTGTTATTTATGTTTAGTTTTAAATTAAGCTACGAGTTATTTTTGTTCGCAGATTTAGTTTTTGTTGTTTATATAAACAATATTGTCAAGGGAGGAGGAAAAATTCTGATAACGTTGGCGCAATCAGTGAACCCATGACAAGACCGTAATAGAAGCTCGTGTCGAACAGACTATTTCTTGAGAAGTGTTCATCTTACATTTGGAGGCTGGAGCGATGGATGTTTATACCTTTTACTATTATTATTCCTATTGCTTCAACGAGAGACACGTTGGTAAATAGATTTTCGACGTCGTTTGGTTTGTTGTTCCTGAGGATTTGGATGAAATCATGAAAAATTTACGCTGTACTTAGAGAGTAGTTATGTTTTGTTGTTTTGGGGATATGGCAGATACGTCAAAGAATTTGTGAGATTATTGGTCTTAGTTGTTTATGAATTCGCTGACATACTTAGAGAATGCCCCTCTAATAAATATTCAATAATAAGTCTAACATACATTGGTTACACTCCAACATTATCACACCGATTAACTTGTCATTTACTCACTAATAGTCCAGTTAAGTCGCATATCACCGACCATCACAAGAACCTTCATCAATAAACACAGATATAATATATCACAAACTGTAAAAAACGACTATAAATTGTGGAAACATTAAGCATACAAAACAGGACAGCGCAAATTTTAAAAAATAATCAAATTTAGGAACAATGTTTTTAAGCGATAATAGAAACAAAACGAAACTGATAATGGCTTATGAAAGCCGAAATATTTAGATATTGAACAGTTTATATTCAAACTTTCACCGCTAATCAGGAAAATGATCACTGTTATAGGAAGATGAGAGAACGATTATAAAACTAAAAACTAAAAAAAAAACAAAACAAAAAAAACAAAACGAAATACTGACGTGAATAAGAAGCGCTTAGAACTACAAACTCAATCTTAGATGAAGAAGGGAGGACCTGCCACTTACCTCTCAAGTTTGTTCTGCAGGCAATAATAACGTTACCTTTGTCAAATTTAATTTAGGTCTCTCTTTTTTCCATCTGACGTTTGCCTTGTATTGAAGTCATGCCAAAAAGACAGTACCCCGCATTAGTTTTCTATTTGACTACCTTATAACAGCTAAATTAAAAAAATACTTTGTCAATGAAAAAAATGAACGAATATATTTGAAATTCAATGAAGTTTTCTGTTCGTTTTGGTTATAATATTTTTTATAAGAGTGAATCATCCTCATTACCTTTGTATTCCATTAGTAAGGAGGAAGTTGTATTCGGTCAGCTGCTGCTTTGTGGAACAGACACTTAACAGGATGTTTTCCTAATCACTATAGTCTTAGCCTCAAAATGCACCTTGTCTTATGCTCATACACACCACACATTAACCCTCTACCTTGACTGGCTCTTGAGCCTTGTATTAAGTGAACAGTAGTATAAAAATTAAATGATCAATTTTTTTAAAAACTGCTTCACATTCATTCCTTTTAATGCAATAAAGGATTTTAAACATGATTAGGTAGGAACAATCGTTTACATAGAACCGTGCAAGTCAATGGTATATGCAGAAAACAAGAAACTATTTTAGATAAAGAAAAAATTAAAATATTCTGGATCTTCAAATGCATCACCCAATCCATGTCATGAGATTATATCAATTCGTTAATCGATCGTTATTTCTATGGCAAATGTTCGGATGGGCGCTCCATTCTTTAGGTTCACCAGTTCCGTCTCTGCAGCTAGAACACACCATGCTAGATCCACGGAGTCGAATCACCTTCATTTTCCCCGTGTTATATATGTAAGGACATGGTTCCACTCCCATCTCTCCCCAAAAGACTGATACTTTGTTGAGCAAGCGCCCATGTGGGTGCTTCCCTGAACAATTCAACTTTGATCTCTTCACAGTCAATGGGCAATCGTTATCTATCGTTATACTCATAGTTATTGCTTAATACCACATAGCGCGTTTATTATAATCGTTTCGATTGTACTCTTCTGCCTTGAGTGGCTCTCAAGCCTTGTTAGATGAAATGCTAGTTATAAATTCAGTCCTAAAAAAAAAAACCCAAACAAGTAAGATATGACAGATAGTGGAGTTAAAAGGGTGGGAAATACCTGAACCTTTGTCGAGAATGGGGAAAATTACGAAAGGTGTGTCAACCATGGATGTGTGGGTGGTGTAATGGATAACGAGTTCGAATAAGGAATTCGAATTCCAGTCGGGTTCGTTAGATTCACTTACGGTACCATTGGCAAAGTCATGAAACATCTCTTCGATCCCCACCCACCTCTAGCAATCAGTTAAATCGTAAGACTGATTGGGTTCTACAGCCTTGATTAACAACCAGTTTAAGGCAGAAAGAAATGGCAGCCTACTGCGGGAAAAAAATCTACTTAATCACTCAAAGAAACATGTCTCACGTATGACACGTAACTGAAAGAGTCAACAGTTATTTAGGTGATGACGTTGTGGCGAGACATGATCGCCCAAACGTGTATCGCGTATGGCACTTAACTCACTGATCATCCATGGTTTGTGGAGAGTCTTGAAAAATAACGAGAAATATTGGAAATCTGAGGAAAAATCAAAACCATTCAAACAGCTGCAAGATAAGAATTAACGGGGATACTGGGGAGAGTCCTGGGAAACCATCAGATAGTGTAAAATTGGATGGTACAAGAATAATAAAGAAACAATTCCAGAATAAAATGGTAAATTTTATTTGTTATTCAATGTGGGAGGAATAAATGCCATGGATCTGTGGTGGCCGGAAACGAGAAGTTTCATTTTTTTCTTTTTTTACAATAAGGTGAATATGTAATTTTGTGAATTTCCAACGCTGACAACAATATTAACTTAGTTTTTTTAATCCGTTAATTTAAAGAAAATAGAAACATTGTACAATTATTTGAAAAGTTCAAAAGAACAAAAATATTCCAGTATCAACTTAAGACGAGATAAGCTTAAAGAATATCTAATTAAAGATTAAACTACATCAATATATTCAAGAATGTCATAAAACGCTTAGCTATAAAGTGAAAAAAGGGGAAAATGACTTGACATGTACAAATAAATTGTTAAATTTCTGCAGCTAAAATCTTATCTTTCATTTTTTTTCTATAGACGAATGGACGGAAGAAGAGTTAAATTTAGTGACCATTAAAGATTAAAGACTACCCTCCAACCAATTGATTCCAAAAGTTAAACAACGGACATTTTGCCCTCTGTGGAAGACACAGGAAATTAAACTGATGTCATAAATTAAAAATGGCCGCTTCTGCGGTCGGAAACAAAGGAGACAGAAAAATGATAACAGTTTTGTTTAGAATCACAGAAAAAAAAAGAAAAAAGATAAATGACTTTAATGGGAGCAACAATAATAAGAAAAAGGTTTTTTTCTTTTTCCTTCATTTCAAAGGGAAAATATTGTGAAGGAAAAACTGTTTCCTTCTGATCGGTTACTTAGCGGATTATTATAAATTTTCATTCATTTCTGGTTTGCCTTTCTTTCCAACGCCATTGTAATTACGTTGTCAAATATCAAGAGATTAATCCGCTGAGAGTAACAAGTATACTTCGAGATATTTTCATTTTATCCCCAGTTGGTGAAAAAACAAAACAACAAACATACAAGGTCTTAAATGTTGGTCAGTGTTCAGTATAAAATCAAGCCACCGACAGTTTCTCAGCTTCAATGATGGTGTCTTTGGAGACGAATCTGAACTTTGATTTTATGATAGACTCAACGATTCGAAATAACATGACATATTTGCCCTTTGTCTTAGATCCTAACCTCGGAGAAAAAAAAAACGTATAAATAAATAAGGCCTGATGTAAGTGAACACCAATTGACACTCGTATTTCGCTTGCATTTTTCTTAGAAAAATTTTGATAGAAGTCATTCCAGATTAAATAAAGTAAAAAATTTAAAAAAAATATGAAATCAAAAACGTCTTTACAAAAAAAAAAAAAAAAAAATAAATAAAAAAAATAATCGGAAAAATATCTAAATTAAATTTAACAAAAATATAAATCTAATGATTAAGAAAATGCCGGTGTTCTTCTAAAGCTCAAAGAACGAGGAATTGGTAAATCCACTTGTTGCTTAATGAAGAATGGTTGACTGAAAATAAAATTAAACTGTCGACCAAACATTGTATATATGTGGTTTGGACTTTATAATTTCCAGTATGTTTAATGAAAGCTTCAAAAAGCTTTTAAAGTTTCAGAGAAGATAACGATGCGAGAACGAATCTTGATAGCACTGGTCGAGTGTCCTATAACCGGGATAATGCTTCTTCAAGTTGGAAGTTTTTATCTTGGACATCTTTGCTTGCTGGCAAATTACCGTTGTTGGCAGCGAATCTGGACGCGAAAGACTTGACAACTCTGGCGCTCAGTGGGGCCTGAAATAAAGAATAAAGTCTAGATCAGATTCAGGTGTTATTTTTTTTTCCAGGTAATTAGACGTGAATACTTATAAATCTTGAAGGTAATTTTGATTGTGTAAAACAGATGACTTCCTTTATGCGTAGGACATGCGCAGTCAGAACTTACTACAACTCTTTCCTTGTATTACTGAGCAAGGTTTGTCCCTTTACTGTCATCAATTTAGACAAGGTAAGTTATCTACTGTTCCTCATCATCCCTTTTACTTTAATATGGTCTACGAGTGTCAAGTCTTCTTTCCTCATATCTAAAAACTCGTTAAATTAATTAAAAGCAGAAGAAATTATTTCTAAATTTTAATGTATATTCAAGTAGACATACAGTGCTGTTCGATAAAAGTGACTCACCTGTTTTTTTTTTTTTAACTAAATGTTCTCTTCTCCGATGAAACGAAAGTTGAGCTAAATTCAAAAGATAAGCGATCTAAAGTCCGAAGATGAAGCTTTGAAAGCTCTTTGAATGTAGCAGTAAGTACTGTCAAGCATCCGTTCAGTATAATGTTCTGGGGGATGCTTTTCTTTTCATGGAACTGGTTTCTTAAAACCTATTGAAAAGACCTTCAGGAGCGAGCAGTACAAGAGAATTTTACAGTCTTGCCTGTTCCCTTCTGCTGAAAGGGTGCAAATCGACCCCACCAAGATCATTTTTATGTAAGATAATGCTCCCTGTCACAAATCAAAATTGATGAAGGAATACTTTGATGAGAAGCAGGTGAGTGTTATGACATGGCCGCCCCAATCTCCTGACCTCAACCCCATAGAAAACTTATGGAGCATTATAAAGTACAGGCTCTCGAGAAAGCAGTTGAGCAACAAAGAGGATTTGATTGTGAATTTCATATCCGAATGGAATTCAATGCTTGGAGATGAGATTTGCCAGAACCTAATCAAGTCAATGCTAAAAAGGGTTGAAAAGGTTATTCAGAAGACAACAGAAATGGTCGAAATAATTATTATCGGTTAAAAATTGAAAGAGCTTAGTAAGCTATAAGGAACTTTGGAATTCACATGATTTTGGTTGAAGCAGCCAGAACCCCCGTGACAAGTGCGAAGTAGTAGGGTCAAAGGTTGGTTATGACCGGACGGGTTTTTCTATATAAACGCGTAGTTATGCTGAGAAAGTGAGAGACGGGAGAAAACTCTTGGCGAGACTAGAGAATAGAATTAGCCCGGGCAAGAGTTGGGCTAGAGACAGTGGAGAGTCGAGTTGGAGACACGAGGAGGAGATGAAGTGACGTCAGATATTGGAACGAAGCGTCCGCTAACATGTACTGTTGATATAAGTACCGCTGCTTATGCTACCACGAATATTACTACTACTGTTACTACTGCTGAGGAGGAACGCCACTATAAACTTTAAGCCCCGCACAGAAATCTCCCCCCCCCATCGCAAGAGTCGTATATCGTTGTGAGACGA
This sequence comes from Acanthosepion esculentum, assembly GCA_964036315.1. Lineage (NCBI taxonomy): Eukaryota > Metazoa > Mollusca > Cephalopoda > Sepiida > Sepiidae > Acanthosepion > Acanthosepion esculentum. Next base: position 71,240,211 of record OZ038516.1, read on the forward strand.
TTTAACAAGTTAATCACAACCCACTCTCTCTGTCTAGAATCCAGTGTATGAGTTTTTACGTCAAATACTTTTTTCTGTAACCCGTTTCTTTTCTACACTATTATTTTCTGCTATATAAAAGAAATTCAACCATTGAATAGTTGTTTGTCCGGCTTTCTGCAGATATTAATTCTTTTTTTGCTGCATTCTAAATTTCTTAGCACAGACTCCCCAGCCGTGTCTGCATCTTCAGTCGACCGTGAATGGACGGACATCACTACTGCTTTCTGGATCAAACCAATCACAACGTGGGCACGAAGCAGGATTAAACCAGTGGGCCGGTCGAATGATCTACGGATGCTCAGGTGACCTTAAGTTCGGTTAGGACCGAGTAGACACCTCAAGTCAGAGAGTAAGACGTCGGAGGTTGAGGGTCTGGGGCCAAAGTGTTAGACTTCTTCAACTATGGTTTGTATAGCAGGACAGACTGGGTTCTATAGCCTTGGTCGGCAACCAGTCTACCACTGAAAATAGCAACCTACTGCGGGAAATATCTTCTTCCTTGTCGGTCATGAATCGAGAAAAACATGATCGCCCAAGCGTGTATCACGTATGGCACTTAATTGAAAATTTAATAGTTATTTAGATGAGGAAGATGTGGAGAGACATGATCGCTGAAGCGTGTATCGCGCATGGCAGTAAACTGAATGACTGAGATTAAATATTACCTGTTGCGTTAATTTAATTCCCCGTAACTTGTGTTTCTTGTGATAAAGAATAATAGAATCTAAATAAGGATAAGGTTGTTTGTCCAAATAGTAGAGGCCATCCCTTTGGGTAATCCAATGATGCCGGAGGGAATCTTCCGTTCTGAAAGATAAAAGAAAAAACATTATCGATAAAGCAGCTTGATGTTTTTTTAATTTTAAAAAATCATCATGGCACTCAGTGTAATAGCTGGGGTTTGATGTGATAAGTACTGACATCAAAATTTAGATTCATAGCTTTCATTAAGTTTTTAGCATTTGGTTTCAAAAATGGTTTCAAAAATGTACAGAAATTTCCGCAAGTTTTTGCTTACAAACCGACTTCAAAATTTTACTATTTTAAGATTAAATCCAAATAAAGTTGATATCTTTTGTATTAGATACATTGACTGGAAAATAGGTTCAAGCCTGAATTCTAATTAGAAATCACCACAAGGAAAATATACGATTTTTTTTTTATTGTATTCGATAAGTAAAACCTGTAAAAAAAAGTTGTAAAAGCTGACAAAAAAGCTACTCAATGAATAAGATTTGTTAGATCCTAATTAATAAAAACGAAAAATAGATAAAAGTGCATATAACACCATAATACTGCTGGGCAGAAATTATAAGAGAAAATGTTTTACATTTGCATTGTTTGACAAACGCACTAAAACTCCTGAACCGTATATCATAATATAGCTAAATTGTTCAGTATAATTTCCATTTGAACTAAATGAAGGTTTTATTTGGCGACACAATGATTTCGTAATAATGTATTGTGCCTTATATAATTTGTAAAGCTTTGGGAAATTATTAATTTTTCTAAGGTTGTGTTATAAAGTTTTCACTGATCACCGGAATGAAATTAAAATATTACGATTTTGAACCTAAACTTGGTTTTTGAATTCGTTTCCTCAAAAAACGGTAAGGATTTAGAAATAAAATTCTGTATCATTATTTATCAAGTCGAACTGCAGCTTTCAAACTGAATGCCATACCAGGATTCCCAAATCGACCCCCTGTCCTATTATACAGTCGGATTCGATTTTCTCTGTGCCGCCGTCAGAATGCGACGATAAGCAAATTATCTACACAAAGCATCATTTGCACCTACTCGGCGAATTGAAACGATTATATCGAAGCAGTTGCTGCTAGGAAAGTCTGTTCACCGTGTCGTGCAGGAAGATTTTTTTCTCAAAAAAGAATCTATCTTGCACTTTTACAAATTCACCATTAATGCGTACATCGAATATTGCTGCCACACCTGGTCTGGAGACTCTGCTATATGTCTCGAGAATATTTACAAAATTCAAAGGGAGATTTAATGCTGACCTGGTCTCTTGATAAATTTAAGCGTAGTACTAGATTGGCAGTTAGGTCTCATTTTACTGTTGAAATTTTTAAATTTTCAAGAAATTAAATGCTACGTCAATCGTCATCTTTTTTTTAACCATGTTCTTTTGTTCTCTAACATTTTCTCAGTTTCTTTTACATTCGGTAACCACGCATACTTGCGTCTTAGTGGCTTTATCTCCTTGGTTGGGATGAAATAATTAGTGTAGAGAGTAAATTTTTTACTAGTTGTGTTGAGGGAAAGGTCCGATTTCTTGAGGAATATGTCAAGTGATATAATAGTGCGAAATCAACCGGATGTTTAAAAATGCGCATGTGATGTTTATTTCCGAAGTCAAAAAAAAAATATCTGTGACGTCTGGGATAATCCCTGTCTTATTGGTCATTGTTCTGGTAAGCTTGAGTTTTCTTCTAATCTAATTACATAATTAGATTACAATAATCTTAAGGTGACGAAGTCGCGTCAACTTGGTCGTAACGTTCTCGGAATGACTACGTTTGATTCTGAAATATAGTAGAGGAAATTCCATTGAAAGACGACTGTACTTAATAAACAGCTAATAAGGATAATTTTCTGAAACAAGAAAGAATGACTGATACGTTTTTTACGGTTTATCAACCCTTTGCAGGTTATTAAAAGCCAGAAAATATTTTTAGATTTTAAGAATTTTAGTGATACAAGTTTCACTAATTAACCCATAGGGGAAAAGGAGTGGACACATACGCTTTCTCAAGAGTATTTGCACGTAAGTGAATATAACGAACCCGAACGGAGTTCGAACTCTGCACTCCGAATAACAATTTTGAGCCATTATTCATTACACCACCCGCACACCCATCCTTATAGCACTTCAAAGTACTGCCGTCCTGGGTATGACGATAAACTACATCCGGAAGCAAGGTCTCCGATCTGGAGGTTATGAGGAGCGTGGAACCACCTCTTAATTGCTGTTCCCAGGTCCACCCTGACTCGGCGTGTTAGTACCTGTTAGGGTCCCAGCTATCGGCAAATAGTGATTCCCCAAACTGGGGTCCCCCCCAAAAAAAACTTGAAATTATATATATATATATATATATATATATATAGTGGGGGAAGCAAATATTCATACAAATACAATTTTTAATTTATTATATTTCCAACTAATCAATAAACATACTTTTCATATAATTAACTGTACACAGATGCATAATAACTAAATATGCATAGAAAACAGAGAAAAAAAAGTTAGATTCAATAGAAATAAATCCCGTTTATCCATGGGTGAAAAGAGTATTCCTACAACACAAAAATGTATACACAATCTCTTGTAGTTCTCAATGATTTTCAACACTAAAATCTTTCTAATGTTATCTGCTCTGGACTTTTCTATTCTCTCAATTATAGTGAATTTGGCATGGGTTTTGAAATCGTGTTTTTCTAGGCGGAAATGTTGTTCTACAGGTAATAATTTTTCATGGGGAGTCGACTTAATTCGATTGCGATAATCATTAAATCTGTAGTGAAATTGTCATTCAGATTTTCCTACATATTGTTTCTGGCATAGTATGCATTCTAGGAGGTAAATTATGTTATGACTTCTACAGTTAGAGTCGTGGTAGATTTTGAAAGTAGATTTAGTGACTGAGCTAGTGAATGAATTCGTGTGTCTAATGTGGTTGCAACATAAGCTTTTTTTGTTGTTACATGGTTGGGAAAATCCTGTTGTTTTTGTTGTTGGTTTATTACGGATTACCTTGTCCCCTGAAATGTGGTTACTACCTATGATTTCTTTTAGGTTCTTAGGTCCACGATATGCTAGAAGGCCGGGTTCCTTAAACAATTTTTTAGGTCTGGTTTGAGATGTAGTATTTCCCAGCGACTTTTGATTATTTGGGATAGTGGAGGCAGAGTGGGGTTGAAAGTGGTTACTAGAGGAATGCGGCGGGGTTTATTTTTAATCTTGTACATTAGGGTGTTTTCTCTAGGCGTGGAAATTGCTTCATTTATTTGTTCCCTGATTAGGTGTTGTTTATAGCCACGTGTTGTGAATTGATGCTCCAGATTTTCAATGTGTTTATTTAATTCTTCATTGTTGGAACATATCCTTCTGAGTCTAAGTGCTTGTGAATATATATATATATATTATATATATATGTGTATATCCTACACGAGCGCACATACACACATGTACAGGCATACACACAATGAAGAAAAAAATCAACCTTTCACCAATTAAAAACGCATTTTTTTTAACATGATATAAAAATAGCGAAAACGAGAACATCATCAGTCAATTGCCGATATCTTTTGAACGGTTATATTAAAAGGTTCGTCTACGAAACTCTGGAGTCGGGTTCTGAATATAACATCAGCTCAGTGATAAATTTCATATTTGTATTCATCCTTCATCTCTCATATATATATATATATATATATATATATATATATATAAGGTTAATGGTCAGAGTTGAATCAGACCAGGGGACAGTAGTATTAAAAATATTAGTAAAAATAACGTCGAACTTTTAAGTTTAAAAAATCAGGAGGTCAGTTAAAATACGCGATCACAGTTTCGACCTGATGGTCTCTTCGGGTGTTACTTTTAAAAAAATTTTAAAAATATCGACCGAAATGACCATCAGGTCGAAACGGTGGTCGCGTATTTTAATTAACCTCCTGATTTTTAAACTCTCTTTCTCTCATATATATATATATATATATATATATATATATAATAAATACACACAAGTTTCATTAAATACTGTCAGTCGTTTTTAATGTAACTTGTATTATAGAGGGACTGCTGCATATATATATGTGTGTGTGTGTGAGTATTTAACGAATTGTAAATGTTACTATTTTTAAGAATCTGATAAACTGAACAGAGCTTGACACTGGTGGTGAGCATGGTGAATGCGGTCTATATATTCTAGTCAAAAGATCCGATAGCGATAACTTCGACAAAATTAAACCAAAATGGCAGAATAGAACCCAAAAGCGGAGCTTATAGCGACAGCTTAGACAGACCGGATATACAACGGAAGATATGTGACAAGGATTTGGTTATATTAAAGTATTTATGGTTTAAAGTGCTCAACCGAGAATAGAACGTATGTAAAAGTTGGCATTGAAGGCAGCATCCAGAGGTGACAGTGTTTCATGTCTTAACGCAATCGTCAGGCCATATGCATTGTGTTTTTACTCGACTGTTTACCTATACAGGTCAGTGATGCATTGTTGAATACAACAGACTACCCACAATGCATCACTGACCTGTATAGGTAAATAGTCGAGTAAAAACACAATGCATATAACCTGACGATTGCTTTTTACGCAATGAAACACTGTCGCCTCGGGGTGTTGACATCAATTTTCTCTTTATATATTTTTATCACTGATTTTAACCCGTTACTGGGTGGAGCTTTACAAGAAATATTTTGAAAACCTGTTCACGAGAAAAAACAACCGTGAATTTGTCTTAAGTTTAAAGTAGAAAAGTCAATTTTCAAAATGGCAGAGAATAAGCCTTCCGTTCATTTGTACACACGCATATTCACTCTTCAAATAATCGTAATGTATACCAACTTGTGGCAGTAATTCACAAAAGTCACCGTTTGTGTGAGTGTGTGTGTATAGAGACAGGGATCAACACTACATGGTGGCTGTCAGTTTCCCGCTTCGATGAGATCTTCAGACAAGGTCAGACTGGTGTATATTTTCGCGACTTCCATAAGCAGTGATTTGGTTTTCTTTTCAGTGTTTTGGGGCCCGAATTCGCAGATATATCTGTTTCTGTTAAAAATGGTTTGGTTTGTTGTGTTTTACGGTATATCAACCTGAATGTTTTTTTTAATGCCGACAAAGTTTTTATTACTGGTAATATTTTGTTTTGTCAAAAATCTATTTCTGGTAATATTTTTTCCTTCAAAAATGCATTGCTGGTAATAGATTTTTATTTTATTTATTTATTTATTTATTTTTTTTTTTTACAAAGTATTCCTGGTATTAAAACCCATTTTTACCCCAGTTTCGGGGTTAACTGTTTGCTCATAGCTGGGACTCTAACAGGTGCTACCACCCCGGGTCAGGGTGGACCTAGGAACACCAGCAATTAACCTCCTGATCAGAGGCCTTGCTGCTGGACGTAGTGTATCGTCTTACCCAGGATACGGATGTAGTTTATCATCATTACCCAGGAAGCTGTTAAAAATGGTGAATCTACCATCGATCACAAAGTTATAAATCTTGGAAATGGACTTAAAGATTGATTAGTCTTGGTAGCTTTTTATGAATGCCATATCAGTTGTCTTTTAGTTTTTTTTTTTTTTATTATTATTCTCTCTCCGTCCCTGTCTTAGAGGCCAATATTGGGAAAGATCAAAAGGGAAGTCCAATCGCCCCGACATGACAGGGATACTTGTCTACTTGTGTGTTCAAGTGCGCGGGCTACGGGCACCTATAGGCCTTATGTTCCTCTACCCAGGTGTAGCTGAATGTCGGAAAGACAGCCAGGGTCATAGCTTTACCTTTCAAAACGACTGAAACTCAGGGTCATAGCTTTACCTTTCAAAACGACTGAAACTCAGCTACCGCTTTTAAAGAAAAACACATAGAAAATCTTGAACCAAAAAATGATCAGTTTTTGCGGATGGAAAAAAAAAATATTGTAAAACAATACTAAAAAATTTTTTTTTTATTTGCTTTTTAATGATAAATAATTCTCACGCGACTCAATTTTTGTATTTTTGATCAGGTTATGGTTAATGAGCGATAAAGTAAACCAATCAATAATCTGGAAGGTGAAATAATAGCGGATGAATTATTTATATCAGAGAGAGGAGGATGAGAAAGATGGGGAATGAGAAAGAGAGAGACATAGGCGATGGGGAGTGAGAAAGAGAGAGAGATTAGATAGGGGGAGAGAGAGATTAGACAGGGGGGAGAGAGAAAGAGAGGGGAAGATATTAGACAGGGGGGAGTGAGAAAGAGAGAGAGATTAGACGGGGGGAGTAAGAAAGAGAGAGAGAGATTAGACGGGGGGGAGTAAGAAAGAGAGAGAGAGATTAGACGGGGGGGAGTAAGAAAGAGAGAGAGAGAGATTAGACGGGGGGAGTGAGAAAGAGAGAGATATTAGACGGGGGGGTGAGAAAGAGAGAGATATTAGACGGGGGGTGAGAAAGAGAGAGATTAGACGAGGGAGTGCGAAAGAGAGAGATATTAGACAGGGGGAGTGAGAAAGAGAGAGAGAGAGATTAGACGGGCGGGGAGTGAAAGAGAGAGACTTCAATCTTATGTTTGTTCGACCAGCATCAATGCGTGGGTCCCTGACAGATAAAAATCGATTTCAAAATGGACCCACCGAATGGATGCACATCAACCCTGGCGGAAAAATAGAAACAAAACTTTTATTGAACTGACAAAAAAATTCGACAATCCAAATTTCGTAAAACTGGTTTTAGAAATCAATTTTTAGCCTGCCCGCAAAAATAATAAAAGAAAAAATACATCCAAAATAAACATTGCTATTGAATTTTTCATTTTAAGTTTTGATAAAAATCAAATTAAATGAATTTGTGTTTTTAAATTCTACAAAATCTACTTAATGACCGAGTTTGGATCTGTTACGAAATGTGTACCTCAAGCCTCTACCGGTAAAATAACGAACTGCTTTCATATTACGTTGGACCTCGAACCTACCCGTGAAATAATCGGTAAAATTAAATTTAAGGCTGGTGAGGAAGCAGAGAGAGAAAAAAAAAGTTAAATTTTGATCAAGAATAAAATTTGCGAATTTTATTGAATACGAAAAAGAAAAAAAAGTCAATGCCAAATTGAGAAGACTTTCCAGTGAAGCAGAACTGAATGCCTCCACGTCAAAAGTAGAGATTTTTTTATGGAGAGATTTAATTAAATTTGTTTACATTTTTTCTCGAGTTTTCTTTGTCAAGTGAGTGAATTCTTTCCTTTATTTGAAAAACCATCGCCATTCTCCCTCCTTTTTTTTAACGATCCTGAAGTTTGGGGAAGTGACCCCTCCCCCGTGAAGAACAGCAAGTCAAATACATTTGTGAACAAAGAACATTGCTTAGTCTTCTACAAAATGAATGCATACGTGCGTGTGTGCACCTAGTGATTACAAACAATCGAAATACTATGATTAGCATTAGTGAAATATTAGATAACACCAAAATACTATATAACACATTGTAGAGAAAGACCAAAATATCCGACAGTAAATGATTTAAATTTCCCATGAGCTTTCGCTTAAGAAACAAACACAGCGTCCAATAATCTGAAATAGTCTTTTAACCAAGAATGAGATTCTTGATGAGCTGTGAGACAGCGAAACGGGTTTCTATGTGGATGACTATATTACGCTCTCGCTATTCGATCAAGCGCTATAGAGAAAAGGGTACTTTCAAAAGTGCAGCCGCCGCCGCTATTAACGCACCGCTCTTCATTAATGAATTGAGCCCTCTGGCTGCTTGCGTAAGTATAAATCCGTATATAATACGTTAAAATTTCTCTTTCGCTGCTGTGCGCCGATAGCTAAGTGGGGTAAGAGCTCTGACATGCCAAATTGGTTGGGTTTCGATCCCGGCTTGAAGCAATCTGATATCTATACACACTGATAAGCTGTGATATAGCGAAACAGGTTTGTATCGATGACGTGTGTACATATTATATATATATATATATATATATATATATATATATATATATATATAGGAAAGAACACGTTAGGTAAATAATCCGAAGTTCTTTAGTATTTTTGTTTTTATTTTTAAAAAACAGTGCTCAATACAAGTAGAGCCTAAAAATATTCGCTTGACACTTTAATTTAATTTTAATAATTATTTTGAAGTTTTTGGCTTCTGTTTTTGAAACAGGAGAACTCTTATGTAGCGAAGGAATCATATTTTAAAAAAATAATTTATATATATATATATATATATATATATATATAAATATAAATAAATAAAGAGAGAAGACCTTTCATTTTTGCATCACATTATTAAAAGTTATGAAAAATGGGTTTTGCATGTCAGCAGCAAAAGGAAAAATGCAGTGATTATCACAAAAGGACAAACGGATGCAAACACTAAAACCAGACCCCAATTAACGGAAGTACTTGCTTCTTTGTGTCTCCGTCAGATAAGGACAATACGTGATAAACACGATCATGTCTCTTTCGTTTCATGGCGGATTTTTCCCGCTGCCGTTTCTTTCAGTGGTAGACTGGTTGCCAACCAAGGCTATAGAAACCGTCTAACCTGCTATTCAATCCATGGCTTGGGTGGAGAGAGAAGAGATCGATTCACACCTTTCCTGAGGGTATTTGCGCGTAACGAACCCGACTGAAATTCGAAGTCTGCTCTCCGATTACACACGCAGAGCCGATATCTATTGCACCACAGTGCACAACCGCTTTGTGTCTGGTGCAATAGAAAAGGCGTCGTCTATAACGAGCAACTGGATTATTGCTAGCAACTTGATCAAGTGTCTCGTTTTGGTAAACAGTGTTACTTCAGCATGACAATGCAAGAGTACACTCCGCAAAAACAGATTGTTAAGATGAGCGTTTCTTTCACATTTTCGATCACCGGAACATTTCAATAGCACAACATTCAAATACAAAAGTTGAAAGTTTTTCAAATTTTTTTTTTCGTGAAATAAATCCAGTTGTCTTGAAATGAAAAAGTTTTAAAAAATGATTACAATTTGGTATTAATAACATTAAATTTTCCGACGATTTCTCATAAACCGTATGTTTTTTTTTACAAACATCCACTAAAAAACACTTTCCTGGAAATACTTTGCTTATTTTTTGCCCTTCACACATTCATTTTGCTTAAGTAAAAATGGATCTTAGTGATTCGGTTGTCAGTAAAAATATCGCATTTTCTCAAAATTAAACGAATCAATAAGGAATATCGATTTTTACAAAGTTTCTTCTCAGAATTCGTTGTTCATCCCAAACATAAAAGTTAATTTTTCAGTGATCCAGGAAACCTAGAAGTTATTCTGCGGAAAAGTGTTTAGAATTGCCATTTTATTTTCTTATCGGTGTATTAATAAGAGAAATTATAGCTTACACCACACAAAAAAAGTTATATAGGAGTGAAAAAAATATCCCCCACCTCACAAAAAAGACTCCGTAACCAAGAAAGGAAAAAAAAGGAAAGAGACTCGGAAAGCAAGACAGATAAAAAAAAACAAGAAAAAAAAACTCAAAAAGGGGGAAGACTCAAATACCAAAGAAAAGGAATTAATATAACCTCGTAGACGAATCCCCTAAAAAATCCAGAAACTAAACCAAACATCTCAAAGGAAAAAAAAAAAAAAAACAAACGAAAAAAACTCGGAAATCCAAAAGAATATAGAAACAAGAATCTCAAAATAAAGACAGCAAATCTGATCAGACATGAACTCCCCCGCCCCTAGAGGCTTCTGGGTGGGGCCCGAGAATAGTTCAGTCCTCTGCGTCTATCATCTCATATCATTTTCTATTGCACATTCATTAATTGCACTTTTAATTTGGAGAATCCTTTAGTCCATATCACTGACATTAGGAAGAGCCGAAATATTTCTTGATTAATCCCAACAAATTTCGACACATTTTTTATGAAAACAAACTATGTTGTTCCGCTAATGGACACTTTTTCTTCTGGCGACCATTAAGGACCTAATACGCATGATGCTAACGAGGCCAATTTCTTCCAACTTCCTCAAGTAGAATTGATTTTTTTCTCTATACATAAATGAACGTCTCGTCTGTGAAAAATCATAGCCAACAATTAAAATTCTCTTCACCTACATGAGTAATATGTAAGGGGACTCAAACCCCAACTATTTCAATAACAGCGGCAGGAACGCGCGGATTTCAATAGAGGCTGCTTGTGCAGCGACTATTAGACGCACATACACACGCTTGTAAACAATTTGAGAATTACGCAAGCTAATCAAATGTTGTACGGATTTAGCCGCTACCATTTCGGAGCTACTGTACAAACAGAAAGCAAGCGGTTACTTCGCGAGAGATAGAAAATTTATTTGATAATTTATTATTGGGGAGGAGGAAAACTGTCTCCGACACCTAGGTAGCGTTATGCTAGTTTCCGGGACCATGTTTTGATTATAGAAATCTGAGAAGTGCCTTATGTTTGCACAAGTAATAAAGTGTTTTTTGAGGGAGTGATAATTATTAATTGGTATTTCGAGACGTGTTTTGGCTGATGCAGTTTTGTATTGTGAATAGTAAAGTCATTTCAATATGACGCCGTAACAAACATCGCGTTCAACTTTCATATAACAACCAGAGAAACCGCATGCACCATGGGATTGGCGTGGGCCGGGGGTTTCGACGAATGGGTAAGCACGTGACCTCACATCTGCATCCGGTTTACGGGCGTGAGAAAGATTTGCGATATATGCGGTTACATAAACAGTTACCTCAATAATCTCAGGACAGCCTCGCACACATCGCAGACAAAAATGTAAGGTCCACGAATCAGGCCAGCGTTATTTAATTGTATTCTAGCCACCACTTTATTGCAATAATTTTAGATGGTGGACGCATTAGTGCGTTTCCTCAAGCAAGAAACTATGGTTTGTTTTGTTTTGTTTTACGGCATATCAACCTCAATGGGTTATTTAATGCCGACAAGATTTTTATTGCTAGTAATATTTCTTCCTTCAATTGCTGGTAATATTTTTATAACTTCAAAAAATGTATTGCCGGTATTAAAACCTATATTTACACGTTTTGACCGCAGTTTTGGGTTTCGAATTTACTGCTTATAAACTTCAATCTTCCATGAATCTTTCACGTACATTCATAACTGCTCATGGCGTATCAAATGTAAACAAATTCAACCTTGCCAACCGATCGATCCTTAGTGGCCGAAACGGTTAAGGCACGTCAGGCTATATGACGGTTCCGTATAGGATACAGGTTCGAATCCTGTCGAGGACGAATATTTTCTATGAAAATTTCTCGGACATTCAGACCGGTAAATGTTATTTAATACTGTTTATTATAAACAGATCATTTACTTAAATACTTGTATCTATAAAAATAATGTTAAACATAAAAATATCTTTAAATAATTGTCGGACACTGTCCATTTCATAATATACATAATATATATATATATATATATATATATATATATATATATATATATATATTACGCACACTAAGTAAAAAGTTTGTCACTTAGCTGACTGATGTTACCTAGAGTATCCAGACTCGAGAGCTTTCTAGACGGACAGTCCAGGAATCACTCCATCCACTCATCAGGAATATCAGAAATTGACTGCTTAGATTTCTCGATAATGCACTTTAAGTTGATGCAAGATTTATTTTGTTCATAGTGTATGTGTGCGTTCGCGCGCCCGTTCGTGTAGAAAATTGTGATTTTTTGTCGTTATATATATAAGAAAAGTTATTTTCATCTTAAACGAATACTCGATTTGTCAAGATAGTGATCACCGCCCAAATT
>OZ038516.1:71257776-71282776 GCA_964036315.1 Acanthosepion esculentum
GTATGTCACGAGTTGCTTTCCCCTATCCCTGTATCCGTCCTGTGAATATCAGATTTTCCATGCCCTTCTTCCTCATTACGTGCTCCAAAAATTTCAACTGCCTCTTCTTGATGTTCATAAATTTCCTTTTTGTTTCCATTCTCTCCAAAACTTCGTTATTGCGCACATGTTCGGCGCATGGTATCCTCAGCATCCTTCTGTAGAACCACATTTCTGCTGCTTCAAGTCTGTTCCTCATTGATAAGATACTCCAGCATTTGTCGCCATACAGGAGGACAGATATCACGTAACACGTCGGTGCTCATTTCTTTGTTTCTAACGAAATTTTCCTGTCTCGTAATACCCTGCTTAGCTTTTGGAAGGCGTCTTTGGCCATCCTAATACGTCTACGGATCTCAGTGTCACACTTTCTGCCCTCTGTTAGAACACTTACGACATATTTAAATTTCTGTACCTGTTTGATTTTAGTGTCCCTGACTTTTTGCTGATGACCATGCATTCTGTTTTCTTTAGTTTATGCTTAGTCCCTTCTTCTCGCTCTCCTTCACTACCTTCTGTAAAAGGTTGTTTTCTTTCTGTGTCTGCTATCAACAATGTCTCATCTGCAGATCTTATGTTGTTAAGATTGTGGATTCCTGATAAATGTCACTTATTTCTAAATGTTTATGCAGCAGCACACGGAACAGGAATCGACAAATTTGAAATATCAAATCTCTATTCTGTATGTTAAATCGATTTCGATTTTTTTGGAGAAAGACAAAACAATCAGTGAAAAATAAAAATCTATCAAAAAAGTTGTTTTTTCATTGTATTAGGTAGTCAAACATGAAATGACGCATCTTTTAATTGGTTGTACATTCGGTCATTTAACGATGTAACCTCCTTAGTATATAAAAAATATCTTGACTTATTCCTGACTCTTACTTTCCAGATAAGATATTGCTACTCATAAGTCCAATGAAAATGATTACAATGAAGATCAAACTGGGTTATTCTACCTTTGAAGCATTTCCGATTATCAAGGCGGCTTTTGGTAATTGTAGCGTTGAAATCAGAACTGTACAGAGGCGGTTTCAGAAGTTTTGTTTGAGAGATAAAAAAAATAAACCAAGGGGAAGACTAGAATCGGTTATCACACATGTTCAGTTGAATGCTTTGGTTGATCAAAATCTGAGAACTACAGCCCGAAATCTTGCATCAGAGCTGGAAACATCTCGCACAACTGTTTCTAGACAATTGAAAGCAATTGAAAATGTAAAGAAACTGGATAGGTTTGTTCCTCATGAACTGAATGAAACTAAAAAAAAATCGTCACTTTGAAGGGCGTGTTCTCTGTTGGTTTCGCCACTGGAAAAAAAAGCCATTTTTCTTTCTTTCTTTTTTATTAAAAAAAAAACAAAAAAAACACGCGATGAGAAATGGACACTCTTTGACAACAGTAAGAGAGTAGGTCAATGAATCACCAAAATAATACCCCAAACCTTCACTGCACACTAAAATGTTAAAAGGTTACTGTATGGTGGTCTTTCAAAGGGGTTGTTCATTATTCATTCTTGCCTCAAGGGAAAAAATAACAGCAATTTCGTATTGTAGAGAAATTGAGTGGATGTACGAACAATTGAAAAAGAAAAATCCTAGACTTGTGAACAGAGATGGCGCCACTTTGCTGTACGACGACGCACGGCTGCACGCTTCTCAACTATCCAAAAGCTGTATAACCTGAATTATGAAATTTGGCCTCACACTCCATATTCACCTGATATCTGTCTTATTAATCATCACTTATTTAAGCATTCTGAGCTTTACATACACAATAAAACATTCTCCAATAAGGAAGCATTTGAACTGTTTATTACATCAAAGGATGAGAATTTAGAGGTACGTTGGCGAACAGTTATTTATCAACATGGTACCCATTTCAACGAAATAAAGTCATTTAATATTTTAGAATCGTTTGTGTAACAACCTAAGAATTTAAAAATGCGTGTGTGAAACAGTTAAGTCGTTAAGTGAGGAGAGGCTGTGTCGTTATACGGAGAAAATGTAAACGGCGTTCAAACTCTGGATCGAGCAGTTTACGTTCACTTCACACTAATGACCTTTAGGAAAGGCATGAAACTAAGAATCCCCCCAAACTATCGGTCGGTATTAAAAGGGACCTTTATCCTTGTGATATAGTTAATCTTGAGTGTTCGATAATAGCTTATATCAGGGGTCTTTTATTTACAGACACTGGTGTTTCAACGAGATGTGGCTATAAATAGAAGAGTTAAGCAACTCCGAGCATGGTCCATACCTAGGTGAGTGACCAAAGGCTGTAAACTTGGATGTGTGGATGGTGTAATGTATAATGGCTGGGAATTGTTAATTGGAGAGCCGAATTCCAATTCTCGTTGGGTTATATTCACTTACGTGCAATATCCACTGGGGATGGTACGAATACACCTTTTCTCCCCCTCCCGCTATGGGTTAATTACTCATGCATAAAAAAAAAATCTTACAAATATTAAAAATATTTTCTGGCTTTAAATACCCTGTAAAGGATTGATAAGTCGTAGAAAACGAATCTCCACCTTTTTTCTTTTAAAAGTTACTTTATGACACCCCCAATCAGCATAAATTATCATGTGAGATGCGATGAAAACCGATTATTTGGGATGGAACATCGACAATCTAATGGGTCATGAGAAATATTCATTTCTGATCCCAACCTTGAAGATTTTGTTGGATCCGAATTAGGGATGTAGACTTGATAAACAGAAATAAATTTTTGGCCACCCAATTGTTCAATATCTTTTATATCTGTTTATGATTCTTAGTCAATTAAAGTAAGTAATTCTGTCAAATTTAGTGGTTTTACTAATAGATTCTACCCCCCCCCCCAAAAAAAAAACCCATCTCTTTGCGCGTATTTCAGAATACCTGTTAAAAAGAACATGTAAACATGGTATCAGCACATATTCACGTTCGTGAGTTAGAAAGCCACGGGAGAAATAATTTAAATTTACTGACTATTGCTCATGATGAGTGTGTACATTTTGAAAAGCATGCGAGACTCGCTTGAAAAGCAGATAATTATTTAATATTAATGGAATGAGTAAAAACAAAAAAAATAAAATAAAATAAAAACAAGCTGCCTCATCGCGTTCTTCGTAATCTAGTGTACAATCTGAAATTTTCCTTTTTCAACGGCAGTTTTAGCTTCGGGAAGATCTGGAAATGACAACAGTCTGGACGATAGCGTGCGTGCGTTATAACACATCTGGACGATGCGGTGTTTTTCGCGCGCGCACACTATGCGAGACTAAGCAGGTATGGTTACAATGAATGTAACATTTTATACAGATCAAACTCGCAAAATGGCGTCTCTGCCGAATGGGTAAAACGACAGTGATCACGCATGCGCACTAAGTTGCCTTGTGTTTGGCTCCCATATATAAAAACAAAAATGGAAGGACACTGCGGATAAACCTCGTATTATATAAGCTGTTGATGAGATCAACAAAGCAAGTCTTTCCATTTGTAATCATGGAACAGGGAAAAAAACATTCTCTTAATGAAACATAATTTAAAAAGATCAATGTTTTCTGTTTTAGTTAAAGTTTTTTGGGTTTTTTAAAGTTTTTTCTAGAAATTTTCCGTTTGTTTATAGTATTAAACTTGGCATAACGCCAAAAATATTGGGTACCCCGAGCGAAGATCTAACTCGCCACTCAATACAAATATTAACTCAATCTCGCTTGCTAATTGAGGCACCCCTAAATGGAGTCGTGTTGTCGATAGAGCAACTTTGAACTCAAGCCGTCTACACGAAAGAAAGAATAAAAAACTGCTCCTAACCTTGAATGTAAAAACATCTTAAGACGCAGGTCCCTTACACTAATGATTGATGGATGTTTTTGACGGTTTACCAACCATTTAAACTAGAACGTTTCTAGAATTGTATAAATATTTTTTTGCGAGTGAATTAATTTTTTTGGAGAATGATGAATTTTTTCAGATACAAGTCCTATTTAACCCATAGCTGGGGGAGAAGGTGCTGGATTCAGACCTTTCCTAAGAAGATTTGCCCGTAAGTGAATGTAACTAAGCCGACTGGAATTCGAACTCTACACACTGGTTTCTCATTCCGAGCTTGTAGCCATTGCACCAGTTACACATTTTCGCTCTACCGAAATTGCATAAATTATCTTGTTGCTGCAAGGTGCACCAATATTTTAACCTCGTTTGAAAAGCATGTTCAGACCTGTGCAGACCGGATCTGGTGCCGTCTTGTGTCAGATGTCCCGTGGCAGTGAGAACAAAAAATGTAATTCAATATTGAAAGGTTTTCTTTTTCCTTTTAAAAAAAAAGTTTTAAGCTTTTAATAACGTAGTTCATAATTACAGGATAGTTTAAAATCTGCGCGTGTCTTATTAAAACTGAAACCTCTTTTAAAAACACAAGCTGCAGTGAAATTATTTGGTTGGGAGTGGGGGAACATTTACAGAAATTATGTCATCGGTTGGTCTCGAGAAAGCTTGGATCTGCGTCCAAAGAGTTATGCCTCAGCTACTGACCACAATGCAGCATTTGTCATGGCTGTACAGGCCCACACGGGAATGACAGTCTCGACTTTAAAGAATGCATGTCGATACACTCCCCCGTTATCACCTTTTTTTCTTCTCTTCTTCCATCGAGCACGGTTCTCTCCGGTGGCAAGCCTTCGTTTCTCCTCCCGCCCAAGTCGTCGGTGTAAAACGCGTCTCCAGCGTGAGCGATCGTTGGCAATGTCTTCCTACCTCACGGTGTCTATGTCCATCATCTTCATCTCTCTTTTGTAGACGTCCTTGAAGTGAAAGGTGTGCTCTCCCTCGTGCCCTCTTGCCGCTGGCCAATTCCCCGTACAGAAAGACCATCGGGATACTCCCATCCGGCATACATGTCCTAGCCAACAGTGCAACCGCTGGGTAACTGGGCACGGGCGAGAAATACGAAACACATACACAGGAAGTTAATAAGGAAGTTGAAACACATGGAGATGGGGAACTAACGGTACCTAAGATGCAGACATAAAACAAAATTTTGACCTGACAACAACAGTCAAGATTTTAAATATCCAGACTCGAGATTTATTGCCCGAAAATAAATTGTGGCTTATCAGATCTACACTTTTGGTTAATAGATCGATTTTTTTTTTACAGTTTATCAACCTTTTATAGGTTATTTAAAGCAGAAATATTTTCGGATTGTGAGAATTTTTCCCCCGAGTGGATACTATTAAGAATTTCTTGTAGATAAAGATTTTCTTATACAAGTCTTACTATTTTAACCCATAGTTGGGGGGGGGGATTCAGGACTTTCCCCAATGATATTTGAGCGTAAGTGAATGTAACGAACCCGACTGGAATTCGAACTGATTTCTCATTCCGATCCCTTATCCAACGCACCATCGAAGCACACAAGCTTACAGAATCTGGTATTTCAAAGCGGTCACCCATCTTGGTACTGACTAGGTTCGACGTTGCTTAACTTCTGGGATCATACGCGTGCTGGTGTTTCAACGTGATATGGCCGTAAGCCCATTACACCGCACGCACATCCAAGCTTACAGCACCTGGTATTCCCAAGCGGTCATCCATCTTGGTACTGACCAGGGTAGATGTTGCTTAACTTCGGTGATCGTACGGAAACCGGTGTTTCAACGTGATATGGCCATAAGCCTAACTCATTTGGATGTCATGCATGGCGTCCAACTCCTGATGTCTGTTTTCCTGAAAAGGGTTCATTTTACTATTACACTCTTATACGAGATGCTGCCGTATGATCAACTAGCAAAAAAAAACTTGCTTTAGTCACATTGGGTGATTTGTTACCTCAACATTTTTCAAAGTACTCGTAAATCCGAGTCGGCAACTTCGTTCTCTTGAACCCCACCCACTACATTCCTAATGGAGGGACGGTGAAGAAATGGGTTGCGGCTCGGATCGAGGAATCGCAGGGTTCGAATTCAAATATACCCCCCTTTTAGGAAAGTTATAAATCCATATATGGCTAATAGAATAGACTGGGTTCTTTAGCCTTGGGTGTCAACCGGTCTAAGAGAAGGAAAAACTGAATTCAAACCAGCCTGAAAAGCTATATTGCCCAAGATACACCACTTCTACTGCGGCAGCAGTATATGGGGGTGCCCACTACGACTCGTGATGGTAATCGTGACTACACTTCTTCCCCAGTAGGAGACAGACGCCAGTGGGGCTATCCATTTTAAGAAATCCGAGATGGCTAACGCAATGATTCCAGTGGTGTAGGAATTCATGAATTTCTACCAACATTTTCTGGAGTTTGATTTTGTGAGGGGGGGGGGGTTGAACAGACCATAAGAACATTCGTTAGAAACCTGACAGGAAAACAACAAGAACGAACAACAAAAGCAACAAGAACGAACAAAAACAACAACAAAACAAAAAACAAAAAAAAAAACACAAATTTGATTTATCTCTTAAGAAAAGGTTTAGATTTTCCCCGGAATGACAAACACTTACATTTCGAATGCTTCCAAGATTAGAGTAGCAATGTTGGAAAGTCCTTAAATGGCAAATTGTGGCAATATTTCCTAAAGAGGGAGAAATACAGCTTACCGTATCGAAAGGTACAAATGGTCTGTTTCATAATCTCTGTACATTAAATAAGTGCCGATTGAACTGTCTTTCAATGCCATTTCCGCTTCGATCTTGCCAAACAGAATTGGGTTTACCCTTCAAAAGAAAGATATTGAAAAATATTCAGATGAAGAAACAAAAATACACTGAATGAATATTATTAAAAAATATTACAGAAAAACAAAACAATGTAATGAATTTGGTTCTAGCACAAGGTCATGAATATCGAGCAAATAGTGAGGATGGCAATAAATTCTAATAATGATACGGCAGAGCATTTGCTGTTTAATCCTGCTATTCCTTCAAGGAATACCAAGGGACGAATTCGAAGCAACAGGCGTCCAAAACATGACACCAGATTCAAATGTGTTAGGATACATTCGGGAATGTTTTCTTGTGGCGTAAACCCTGTCATTTTCGCAGTTAACCACGACCTCCACGGTGAAAAAAATTATCGTCTGGCCAAACGAAAACTGTCTGCAGCACGCTACTTCTCCAACATTTTTCTTTCTGCTAAAAACTGTTTTTGCTTGGAGGCACTCAAGAACAGCTGTCGTCGTTAAATCTTGTATAGCTATAGACCTTAATCCTTCTTGGCGACTTACCCGGAATAACCAACTCTTTTCACCATTTTCCTTATGTTTTTTATTTTTTTCATTGAATTTCTTTTCACCTTCAGGTTTTATCTGAAAAGTCTTCTTTGAATTCTATTTGCGAAGGTTACTTCTCCTGAAACTTTTTGTACACATTAAGAGTTTTTCTGCAAACATTCAACTATTTTATCGTGGCCTGGGTATGACGATAAACTACATCCGCCTTCTGGGTATGACGATAAACTACGTCCAACAGCAAGGCCTCTGATAATACGTTTTTGGAAAGATAATGTTGCCAGTTGTATGTTTTTGAAAAAAAAATATTACCAGCTATACGTTTTTGAAAAAATATTACCAGCTATACATTTTTGAGAAAAAATTATTAACAGAAATGGATTTTTGACAAAAAGATATTACCAGGAAAAAAGTTGTCGGTATTAAATGACCCATTGAGGGTGATATGCCGTAAAACAAAACAAACTATTTTATCATTTCACTATTTTCCATACGACAATTTGATCATGTTGTGTTTTGGCCGCCATTTTTAATTAAACGCTAAACAATAAAACAAAATAATGTTAGGAAACCTTATGCAAAATTTGAAACTATTTTTACGAATAGGTATATAAATCGGTCAGCAACGAAAATTCCGATAGAAGACAGTTCAAGAATGGACCTATCTTTTATTTCAGTTCCATCGACATGCTTACCACGGTGCGGCAGATATTTATCCATTATTTATTTTATCATAAAATGTTTACTTAGCGGAAGTTTGTTATATTTAGTGACAATATTTGCCATATATTTATAATTCAAAATGGCCGCCCTTTGTTTTCACTATAACCCTTAATATCTTCTCAACTGAAGCGCATGATTTAGTCACCATTTCTTCACTGAAATTCTACCTCGAAGTCCTAAGAAATTCTTTCAGATCTGACACACTCGAGCAAGAGATGCAAGCAACAACATTCCCCAATATGGGTCATATCCTGGAAATCGGATTTGGCAAGGGTTTCGGCTTCTTTGGGTTTTTCCCTTGTACATTAAAAAACGAGTTCTACAAATATTGAACTGTTTTATTACCTCATAATTATTCATACCAGCCATTTTCAATGCGACAATTTAATCACGTTGTGTTTTAGCCGCCATTTTTAATTAAACTCTAAACAATAAAACAAAATGATGTTAGGAAACCTTATGCAAAATTTGAAACTATTTTTACGAATAGCTAAGTTCCAATTTAAATTTAGATTTTTTTTAAGCGTTTCACCCCAAGCAAGGCGGGAAGCCACTAGCACGCAAGGGGTTACAGAGAGTTGGAGCGAGAGCAAATAGGAGTGATAGAGGAAAGGATGAAGAGAAGGATAGGGGATAGATCAAGGCATCTGGAGTCGTCGATTGACATTACATTTGAATAGTTGGAGATTATAGCTATCAGGGAAACAGGAAGAGGGGAGGGAGTTCCACAGGCGAGAGGTGCGAGACATGAAGCTATTGGAGTAGAAGAGACGGCTACATTTAACAGTTTCGACAGTGAAAGAGTGTGAACGGGATGCCAGCCTAGTAGAACGTTTAAATTCATGAAGTTTGGGAACCAGCGAAAGCAGCTCCTCGGAGCAGTTACCATGAAAGTATTTGGAAAAAGACAGAGGGAGGCGACGACACATCTGTGAGAGAACAACTGCAGACGAGGTGCCAGATCAAGGCCAATTACGTTGCATATCCGTCTCTGGATCTTATCAAGAACCTTGAGACAAACATAAGGAACACCAAACCATATATGGCACATGTATGAATATTTATACTACACATAATAATATTAAATTATAATAATAATATTAAATGATATTAATATAATATTAAATGATATAATATTAAATTATAATAATAATATTAAATAAGCTCTGCTTACCTATTTATTGCGTACTTATATACTAAGTAACTGTAGCTTTGTCTTGGCACAAGGCCAAAATATGGAAGACACTGAGGAAGTACTTCACTATTCAATAGTCATGAACTGGGCACCTCGAGGCGGTGTAATGGTTAACAAGCTTGTCTCGCTAGAAAAATTACGACCGAGTAGTGAGTTCGATCCTCACTGGGTGCCTCATACTTTCGGCCTTGTGCCACATCTAAGCTATGCTTGGAAAATCGTTTCAGTAGTCATGAACTATAATCTGCCCCCCTACATTCAACGATCTTATTTTGTTATTTATTAAGCTTAGTAAAGTATTGGCGGTGGGTCACAGGTTTAATACCCTTGACCCGATGAGTATCGAACTCACCTCTCAAGGATAATGATCTGCAAGGAGACCAGAGAGTTTGAAGTTCGCTAACTGTGAATAAAAATTTGCGCACTAGACTTAGTGTGACTATCATTTCAAAGGGTGGGAGTCAAGTGTTTCTTCTACCTAACCCCCCTTGGCCATCGGCAAGACCAGGTTTCACAATCATGGCGCACATACATTTCGTTCAGTGTTTTTTTTGTTTTGTTTTTCAGTTGGTGATGTTTAATTTAATTTAAAAGCATTACAAATGATTAACAACAACCACCTGGAAATAATTAAAATCTTTCGAGAAGCCTTTTTCGATAAAGCAGGTAACAATATTTTAATTAAAATATTTTTAAAAATACCACAACCAATAAAGTATAGCGATATTTAACAAAAGAACTTTTATTTTCGAATCTCCATTCCACTGTCTGAAAAAACAAACCAAAACGAAAAGAATGAAACTCGATTTAATTAAAAAGTCGAAAATAAAAAGGCTTCAAGTATGTCCCTTAGTTTTTTTTATGCAAAGAAAAAAAGAAAACAATTGCATTACACCTGAAAACATTTTAACTTAAGAATCAGCAAGTGAACACACATTATATCGAACATCGCATTTTCACACGGTTGGCGATTGTGAGGCAAAATACAAGCAAGAAAAAAAAAGAAGTTAAACTATTCCAACATGGCGGTATGTTATTTGCAAGTGGCGGGAAAACAGATATCGTTCTCAAATAGCTTAAAAAAATGAAAGCAGGTCATTTGAATTCATTATTTTGAAGGCTGTAAGGAAACACAAAGTGCATTTCAACTCTGCGTCAATTACAAACCTACATTGGTTTCTTTCATCGATACCTACGCCTCTCTCTCACACACACACACACACACACACACACTAATGGTTAACAAGTTCATTTCAAATACGATTACTACTCTAGGGAGTTCAGCTATCACTAAATCCCAGAGCTACAATATTGTATTGTTTCTGGATCTATCAGTAGAGCCTACTGTAGGGCAGTGGTTAGAAAACCAATCTCGCAGTCGAAGTACTAAATTTGATCTTCAACGGGTGGCTAGTACTTACTATCTTTTGCCAGACAATTTCATGTTTCACGGTATAGCAAGATTTACCAAGCGAGTTCGATCCTATGCAGTTTAATAAAATTGTCAATTGCACATGAATTCAAGAAAACAGGGTTCGCTAGTGCCCCATCTCTAAACAGACGTTTGTAACTTTAAGTGCCGTATTCTTTCAAGGCGTTGGTAATCATGGGTCCCCATAGTTTCCTTTTTATTATCTGAATTTCCATGACTTTTGGGGTAAGACAGTGGAATGCTTTCCCATTGTCTTCTCTACGGTTTAGAATGAAGATATTTTCTCATCAGATTGTTTTTTTACCACAATGTTAGAGAGGCTAGTTTACTCTATAGCCGAGGGGATTTAAACCTTTTCCAATGAAATTAGTTCCAAGTGAACACTACAAATTATGACAGAACTTAAATCCTTGTTCGCCGATCCCAATTTCTACATCACGCTGATAACACAATAGTTTGAACTCTTCCATATTTATATATTTAACGTCTGTTTCAGTGAAATAGAAAAGTGGTCAGTTTCAAATCTTTTCATTTGTACCCCCTTACTTCTTAAAATAACGACCCACTTTCATATTTATAATTGTTATTGCAATTTTTGTTAAAGTTGTTAAGCTCAAATATTTAACGGCGCGATAATGAAATTTCTCCGGATATTGTTACAGAATTCTATTTTTTTTTAAGCTTTTCACCCCAAGGAAGGCTGGAAGCCACTAGCACGCAAGGGGTTACAGAATATTTGGAGCGAGAGCAGATAGGAGTGATAGAGGAAATGATGTGGAGAAGGATAGGGGATAGATCAAGGCAACTGGAGATATCGATTGACGTTACATTTGAATAGTTGGAGATTATAGCTGTCAGGGAAACAGGAATAAGGAAGGGAGTTCCACAGGCGAGAGGTGCGAGATATGAAGCTATTGGAGTAGAAGAGACGTCTACATTTAACAGTTTCAACAGTGAAAGGGTGGGAGCGGGATGCCAGCCTCGTAGGACGCTTGAATTCATGAAGCCTGGGAACCAGCGAAAGCAGCTCATCGGAGCAATTACCGTGAAAATATTTGTAAAAAAGACAGCGCGAGGCGACGGCGTGTCTGTGAGAGAGCGACTGCAGACGAGATGACAGATCAGGGCCAATTACGTTGCATACCTGTCTCTGGATCTTATCAAGAACCCCGGTGAAAACAGATGGGGCTCCAGACCATATATGGCAGCAATACTCCATGCATGGGCAATTGGTTGATTTCAAGGATCGATTCCAGGGTGAAAAATTTCCTGGCCCGACACAGGGAGCCAACTTTCCTTTCGGTGGATGAAGCAATTGACTCAATATATTTGTTCCATCTCAGGTCAGCAGACAGTGTGAGACCGAGCAGCCGCAGAAGGGAGCTCTCAAGAAGTTGTGCTTCAGACATTCTAATCGGATGCAGGGAAGGATCCCTGTGGTGATTAATAGAGAGCAGTTTTGTTTTGGAGGCGTTAAAGTTAACCAGCCAATTCCTGCCCCAGTTCACAACCGATTGGAGGTCCTTTTTGAGACGAACTGCTAAGTTAAATTTGTCAGCGACACTAGATTTGTTTTTGAGGCAGGAGTAAATTGTGGTGTCATCCGCGTAGATGCCAACTTGTGAATCAATGGCGTCAGGAAGATCGTTTATGAATATAAGGAACAGAGTAGGGCCTAGGATGGAGCCTTGAGGAACACCTGCGTTCGTGGGATAGGAGCTGGAGGAGAATCCGTTGAGAACGACCTTCAATTCACGGTTTGACAGGAATGATTGTATTAGGTCAAACGATCGACCTGTATTAACTGAAGAATTAAGAATCATCCGAAGATTCACATATGAAAACCGTGAAATTTTTACGGCTATTTCTTGGTTATATCTCGATCCATTTCTTGTCTTGTTCCGTTTTTCACTGAACACTTTTTGTTGCTGCAATCATTTCGGACTAGCGAGACAGATGAATAAGATAATGTTCAAAGAACCACAACTGAAATTGAAGGCATCTCTGATTGAAGACTTGAAATCGAACCAGAATGTATTTTTGTGACAAGCCTATGTAATAGGGACAATTTCTTTTTACACATGTTCATCAAATGTAAGGCTCAAGAGCTACTCAAGTTAGAGGCTTATTGTACGAGGTGAGCAATATTAATTTAAGAGTATGAAGGGAAAGTTATGGGGGTCTGGAGGATGTGAAATCGACTGACGCTGGAATTGAAGGGTTTGAGATTGTAGCGTTCGGTGGGGGGGTAAACATCCATATAAGAGCTTGTTTAACAAAACAGCCATTATAAAATGAAAATCATAAAGAGACGGATTTATGAAACTTATATCAGACTGAAAACCTTATATGAGCCTCGCTTGGGGAGTTGTTAGCTGGGGCCACAATATTGTTTGCTTCTGCATTTTCAAGTCCGACCTTGGCGTCGAGACAAAAAAAAAAAAAGGATTTTTTCATTTATTCTATTTGCCGACGAAGAAAAAAAAACAGTCTGAATAAATACCCCCCCCAAAAAAACCACCCCAAATCTATGTATCTAGATCTCTATATATCTATCTATCTCTCTATATCCAGACAGAGATAGAGAGAGAGAGACAGACAGACAGAGATAGAGAGAGAGAGACAGACAGACAGAGATAGAGAGAGAGAGACAGACAGACAGAGATAGAGAGAGAGAGAGACAGACAGACAGAGATAGAGAGAGAGAGAGACAGAGAGATAGATAGATAGAGAGACAGAGAGATAGATAGATAGAGAGACAGACAGAGAGAGAGATAGATAGAGAGACAGACAGACAGAGAAAGAGACAGAGACAGACAGACAGAGAAAGAGACAGAGACAGACAGAGAGAGAGAGAGACAGAGATAGACAGAGAGAGAGAGACAGAGATAGATAGACAGATAGAAAAGACTACTACTCCCACCCCGAATCCCGGAAACTAGAATACGGTCAAGTCGGAACAGTTTTTTTCTTGCATTTTTATTTTATTATTAGATTTTTATACAAAAGCAAAAATAAGACAGATTTTTTTCCTCTATCTCACACACACACACACACACACACACACACACACACACACACACAACTATCTCAGCAATGCACATTGTGTGAACAGGTACTTTCTATGCGGGATATCGCCATTATTGTTGGTCGAATGACAACCCGCCCCGCACACACTCCCCATGTCAAACGCGGGTAACACTTTTAAGCGATTGTCTTGGCTCTTTCGTTCACACGCAAGTGATTTTCCCTTCCATAATCCAAAAACAGTCCAGGAATCACGCGTTCATAATTGTAGACACATTAACCGAGGATTGAGGTTAAATCTGTAACAGATGCTCAGGGATTTTCTTTTCATTCTTTCCTTGGCCGACAAATGAAAATTCTTTTCCCATCATTCGATATTTATATTCTGAAAGAATTTACAAATGATGACTCGAAATATGAAAAGAGAAAAAGATGAGGGCAAAAATAGAGAAGTTTGGTAGATGGGCAAGATTATGAAATAAAAAGCTACAATAATATTACTAATAGTAATAATGAAGATTGTATAGCCCCAGAATTATATATATTGCTATAAAGTAACAGGAAGATGGAGTAAAACTTAATCTAAAAATAACTCAGTGCAGAAATTTGGACATCCGAAGGTGTTATGGTCCACGGTTAGGACCAAGGAAGGACAACACGAACACAAGAGTAGGAATAACAAAGATATATTAAACAGAATAATAATACAAGAAGTTGAAGGTGTTAGTATGACTGTCAGTCTGGTTTAGAGTGAACTACTATTGTCTCGACTCGTTACACTTCTTCTATCGTCTCTCTTGAGAGGCGCAGTCTTTATAGTGTCAGGAAGAGTTCATTGTCGTTACAGGTAAGATCCCATAACAGAAGGGTTATCACAGAGGCCGACACAAGGAAGAACCAATTGGACAGTAACATCTGCCCCATGACCGAGTGTGGTCGTAGGGTCGCTTTCAAAACTGAGCACCTGATTAAATTCATTCATACTGAAAGCCGGAGAGGTAGTCATTCAAGAGTAGACCATCCCTCTCCAGGTCAAATCACAGCCGATGTACACCAACTTGAAGGTTCTTCTTGGATATCGACACATGGCCGTTAGATTTCAGAGAGGAAACCCTCTCCACCCTTCAGTCTAGGAAGACCCCCCCCACCACCACACCTCCGTCCAGCGATGCCGTGTCATCACCGCACTGGTTACATATATAGCTGTGGCGCCCATCAACCCCGTTTTTGCTAGATAAAATTGGCACTTCAAGAAGGTTCATCCATTCTTTGACAGGTCTTGTTTTTATCCTGTGTCTAGACACCCTCCTCACCAGAAAAACATGGTGGGGGAACCGGTTTAGTTGTCCATGATCCGACCATGAAGCACGTAGTATTAGACTACATGACATTTAAAAAAATGCCATATCGTAGGCGATCAAGACCAGGTTTATTTCGCCCGGTTCACACTCCTTCCCGGTCTTTTGAACAGGAATAGAGATTTATCCCTTCTTTCGCCGTTTAGGATTGGGTTTCCAGTTCCTTCTAAAGTTATTTCCCTCGCAGTAGCCCTCTTGCGTTTTAGTGGTATAATCGCCTTGCTTGGGGCGAATTGATTAATTAATTAATTCCATGACTTCATGTCGTATTAAAGATGAGGACACGAAGTGTAAATAAAAATAATCCTTTATAATTTCAAACGTTTGCAAAAAGGTTCCTTTCTTTTTTCTCTACTTCGACCCCACGAGATTTAAAGTCTAGAACCCGAATTATGATTCTGAGATAAAAAAAAGAGTCTTATTGTAATCTGGTATTACCGTAGTTTTAGCGTTTGAAGGATAATCTCAAGACTACGTGAAGAAAGATTTATAAATTCACCGAAGGATTAACATAATTACGTTTATTTCCTTGTTCGACTTTTTTTTATGCTTAAACTTTTAGATTTCTATTGCTTGGACAATCAATCAACTGAAGTTAATTTACAAGTCGTAGAAAATTTCAGAATTTAAGAAAACTGACGAAGAACATTGGTCAGTATTTAGACAAATCTCTTGAAGATTTCTTCTACGATCAATGGTCCAGTATTTCCAGAGATTACAATTAAAAAAAAAAAAAGACAAAGAAAAAGAAAAGAAAAAAAATGGGATCTTTTCTGCTAATTCCCCCCAAATAATGTAAAGTTACTTATCGCAAATATTAATTCACACCAATTCACTTATAAACTTTAAATCAAAGTCTTTTAATTTTATGAATTTTGGGGGTTAGGCTTTAAAGTTAACTGCCAAACCAATAGGTATCTGGGCTGGGGCATATGTCACGAAACAAAATGTTTCATGTACTGTGTGCCAGAAAGAACAGATTCCGCATTATTGAATACAATCCGAAGCTGTATTTTACCTGGGACTACGATTATGTTGCAATATTGGAAAGGATAGACATCTTTGAAGGATGATCCCAATTCTATTCATCTAACTGTAAATCAAAGTATGAATTTCGTTGAGCCAGAAACATCAGCTTACAGGCAAACAATCTAACGTATCTGGCGGAAGGCCAACATGAAGAATAAGTTCATGTTTGGGACAACAACTTTTATTTGTGCGAGTTCCTTTGGAGACGGAAAACAAAAAATAACAATGAATTCATTTTTGATCCAAATTTAAAAGGACATTTCTAAATTTTGGTGTGAATATTAGTAAATATAAATTCTTTTTATTTTTTTGGTGTGTGTGTGTGTGTGTGTGAACAGAAAAGCTCACCCAAAATAATTTAGCTGTCG
The DNA here is from genome assembly GCA_964036315.1 of Acanthosepion esculentum. Taxonomy (NCBI): domain Eukaryota; kingdom Metazoa; phylum Mollusca; class Cephalopoda; order Sepiida; family Sepiidae; genus Acanthosepion; species Acanthosepion esculentum. The sequence goes on from OZ038516.1 coordinate 71,274,159, forward strand.
ACATTTCCTGACTGTTGATGAAACTAAGAATTTTGACAAACTGCTGGCTTAATTTTGCGAAAGAATTTTTTTTTTTTTTTTTTTTTTTTTTTTACACGAAAATTTAAATATGGTTTGGTTTATTTTGTTTTACGGTATATCAACCTCAATGGGTTATTTAATGCCGACAGCATTTTTAGGATAGATTTCTATGAATAGAATATGTATTCTTTGGTTTAGATTGGTTTGGTTTATTTTGTCCCATGGCACGCCAACCTCAATGGGCTAATCAATGCCAACAAAATTCTTTATTGATGGTAATATTTTGTTTTGTCAAAAAGCTGTTTCTTTTAATATATTTCCTTCAAAATTGTATTGCAGGTAATAATTTTCCAAAAAAGTATTGCTGGTAATAGTTAACTATTTGCCCATAGCTGGGACTCTAACAGGTGCTACCACTCCGGGTCAGGGTGGACCTGGAAACACTAGCAATTCAGACGTGATTCCACGCTCCTCAAAACCAGAGGTTCAGAGGCCTTGATGCTGGACGTAGTTTATCGTCTTACCCAGGACGGTTTAAATATGGTTTAACGTTTCCGTCTAAATAAATACAAAATACAGACCCCTTTTTCAATGTAATTAAAAAGCATCAGACTTTTTTAATACCGTATACAAAATGTACTTGGTAAAGCTGTACGTGTGAAGTTACCGACGTCGTCAATTGTAATGAATGATTTAGTGAATTTTGAGCACAGATGCTTAAAAAAAAAAAATCGTGTTTGTATAATGAAGACAAAAGAAATGGTTCCTTTTAATCCTGTTCACGACTTTCAACGCTTCAGAGCTGACAATCCAAAGTGTTAACGTGTCTAACATAAAACCTCACAAAACATTGCCGCTTCTCTGCTACTTTAACCATAGAGCTGTATTTACTTGGCCTCGTTAATGTCATTCTGACTGTATATGGTCTCGATTAGTTCGTGAATTATCTTACCTCTACTTTCCTTGAACAGATAAGGAAGTTACGACCAATTGTATCCGGTCGCTTTACAAACATGTTCGGCTTGCTATAAACATAATAATTACCCTGCTTTCATTTAGTCTACCTGCCTATCATTGCATACCACAGGTTGAAGGAAACTGATCTTTAACAGACACTTTGTCAATTTAGAATCAACAACGCTTAAGACGAATTAGGTATTCTTCTCAAACGCTTTTCTTTTGTTGAAGTGGCATTCTTTTGGTGGAGAACACAGCATAAGCGTCCTATGTAGAATTTGAAACTGGTCTGTCATCAAGACAATAAAACAGACAGAAAACGTATTTTCTGAGTGACGATCCTTTATGAACAATAAACACGTACAAAGATATCCGACTTGTCTGCAGGTTTAGTTGCCTAAGGTCAACCCCAGAGATAGACAATTCGTAATGGCCCCGATGCACACGTAATATTGCCAATTGGCATACACCAAAGAATTGTCATTCCTTTAAATAAAAGAAGCAAAATTAATCGACTTGAGAAAAATAATCGTATGCTGAAACTATTTAGATCTAATATAAAAAAATATCTTCTGAATATTGTTACAATTGATCTATTTTATTATTAGTTATTGATGTTAATCTCATATTGTGAGAGCTATAAGATGTACGGCAAGAACGAATATTTTTTCCGTCACACACCTTTTTCTTTTTTATATAATCATTTCACTCCAAGCAAGGCGTCACTAAGATGCAAAATATTACAGGACGTTAAAAAAAAAAAAAAAAAAAAGAAAAAAAAGAATGAAAAGACTTTAGTGAGTAGAAAGGACAATAAAAGAACAGAATGCAGGAAAACAGAAGATGGAGATTAACGTTACTTTCAATTTTTTGAAGATTGTAGTTGGCAGGGAAGCAAGAAAATGGAAGAGAGTTTCACGGGCGAACCAATTTTTTACCAGTGCTCATATTGCAATTTTTGTTGTTATTATCGCTTTTCTCTGGCACTCCTTATTAATGGTTCCCATATTGTATTCATTTCTATGCTTGGTCGGCTCAAGAGATTTTTGTGGACTAGCATATGTGCTGATTCCTTAAGTTTACGAATTTTCCAATGGTGTTCTTTGTTTATGATCTCAACCTGATCCCACAGAGGGCGGTGATCTCCCTTCTCTCTCCATATGTGGTCAGCCACTCCTGTCTTAGTAGCAAATCCGACAGATTAAACAAAGTAATCCTGACGGCTGCTCTTGAAAAGCATCTCCAATCAGTGGTTAACTGGAGCAAGAAATGACTACTTTTAACGCGTCCAAAACAAAACTGCTTTCATTTAATCCAGACAGAGAAACCTTTGGCTGACATTCGCACATGGCTGATGCTAACCCTCAAGGAGGAACGACACTACGCCTTCTTGGCGTCACGTTTTCCACTGACGTGAAATGGGCGATTATATCGAATCAATTGTGACGTCTATGGCAAAGGGTCAGTGTGCCTTGACAGAAACTTTTATCGACAGAATCCTTCTTGCACATTCAAAAATCTACCATTCGTCCGTGCAGTTAATACTGTTGCCATATCTGGACTGGTGTTCCTGCTGTATATTTCGAGAGAATCCAAAGAAGGGTCTGCAATGTAATGCATCCTGACCTGGCATCTCGACTTCGGTCACTTTCTCACCAACATGACGTAGCTTCCCTATGTCTTTTCTACAAATATTTTCATGATCTCTCTCTCCCCTGCTTTCTCGACTACATGCATTTTAAGCGTGCTAAACTGTCATGTGATATCTGTCCTGTGCGGCAAGGCGTGCTGGAAAACCCCTTCAAAAATGAAGATACTTGAAGCAACAGAAATGTGGTTCTACAGAAGGCTGCTGTGCATACCATGGACGAAATATGTGAGCAACGACGAAATTTTAGAGAAAATGGAAACAAAAAGGAAACTTATACTTAACACCAGAAAGAGACAAGTTGAAGTTTCTAGAACACATGAGAAAAGAGAGTTTGGTAAATATGATACTCACATGACAGATTGAAGGCAAGAGGGACAGAGTAAAACAATGCATAACATACTTTGTGAGCTTGAATAAATGGATGGCGGAACAGGGTTTAGGGGAAATAACCTACAAAATTTATTAAGAAGTACTAAAAACAGGAAATTGTGGAGAGCCATGATCGCCTACGTCCTGAGGGAACAGTACATAAAGAAGAAGACTAGAGTGGCAATTAGGTCTCGACTTTACTAACTAGATGCGACCACCACATCTACGCTAACAGCTTCTTTTCTTGCACTTCCCACCTGTGAATCTCCCTTCCGATTTCTTGCTTCCCTGACAACTACAATTTTCAAAAATTTAAGTGCAACGTCAATCGTCATCTTCTGTTTTCTTGAACTGTTCCTTTTTGAGCTTTCCTCAATCTTCCTCATTATCTTTCACTCCCTGTAACCCCCCGGGCCTTGGTGGATTTATCTCCTTGCTTGTGAGAGGGGGGGGGGGCGAAACGATAAAAAAAAAAATCGTGGTTTTATAAAAGAAAAGCAAATTGATAAATGTGACCCTATTTGACTCCCCCCCCCGCCAGTTATCCCAAATTAATCCATTTACGCAATGCGCCCAATTAGTTAGGCATGCAGAATCTCACTCAGCCCCGAAGAGTTCTAAGTTCTTTTAACTACAGAATTCTCGTAGTCTAATGGATTAGGTTCGTTTCTCTGAGCTGATTAAAGTAATTGCTAATGTTGCACATAAATGGTTTGCTTTGTTTTACGGCATATCAACACCTCAATGGGTCATTTAATGCCGACAACTTTTTTTTTCCTGGTAATATTTTTGTTTTGTCAAAAATCTATTTCTGTTAATATTTTTTTTCCTCAAAAACGTATAGCTAGCAACATCACTTTTTCAAAAACGCACAGCTGGTAATACTATTTTTCCAAAAACGTATAGCCGGCAACGCTATTCTTAAAAAAAAAAAAAAAAAAAAAAAAAAAAAAAAAAACGTACAGCTGGAAATATTTTTTCAAAAAAGTATTATCAGAGGGCTTGCTGTTGGACGTAGGTTATCGGCATACCCAGGACGCGCACATAAATGGGTTAATAACGTGAAATAAGCATGGAAAGTGATGCTGCATTACAAATATTGTTTCTTACGCAAAACAGATAAAACGTCATCAGAAACGTGGATTTTTTCTTTACTGTCATTTCATCACAAGCAAGGCAATAAAGCCACCAAGACACAAGGGGTTAGTGAGTATGAAAGAATACAAAAATATACTATTAAGGAAAGAAAATAAAAGAATTAAAATAACGACTGACATTGCATTTAAACTTTTAAAGATGAAAATTGACAAGGAAACAAAAAACCGGAAGAGAGTTTCACAACCGATAAATCCGATAGAAGAAACTTAATCGAACTTCCGGTTACATGTAGCTATTTCAACTGTAAAATGAGACCTAACCGCCAATCTAGTACTGCGCTTATATTCATAAAGCCTAGGTACCATAGAGTAAATGTTATCAGAACTGCCAGCCATGAAATTGAAGAAATGAATCAATTGCATGGCATGAACAGCTTTTACAATAAAAGCAGGTGGTTGTTTTTTATTTACTAAAAATCATTGAGGCACAAAACTAGTAAGTTTAAAAAAGTTTTCAAAGTCATAAAATAATTTGCACATATTGTATGATTCATCCGAGACAGAAAACCCATTTAGATATGACGCCCAATTAGTCGGGCAGGCTCTTAAACCAGCTGCTGCAACCAATGCTACTAAAATCATAGTCGAATGTATTCGGTTTGGTACCCGGAGCTCATGAAGATAATCTTCATCGAATTGAGTGTCATGCATGAATAGGTTAAGAAAAAGTGAAAATTTTTTCTTAGGTACTTATTTATTAATCTTACCTTAGTCTGGCACAAGACTATGGTACGAGAGCGCCCATTGAGGCTTGAACTCAAAGTGACCATTACAACACAAGGCTAACCATTAGAGTGCAAGGTATTTGGCTGGCGAGCAAGAAACACTTGGACACACAGCATTACTGAGTGAAAATATTCGATTTCCGTTGTTAATCTCTGTAGAGCATTAAGACAAGACTGATGGAATTTTAATTTTGTTGCAGAGAGCCCGACTGTTTGGGTGGGGGTAGATGGAGGAGAGCCCGACTGTTTGGGTGGGGGTAGATGGAGGAGAGCCCGACTGTTTGGGTGGGGGTAGATGGAGGAGAGCCCGACTGTTTGGGTGGGGGTAGATGGAGGAGAGCCCGACTGTTTGGGTGGGGGTAGATGGAGGAGAGCCCGACTGTTTGGGTGGGGGTAGATGGAGGAGAGCCCGACTGTTTGGGTGGGGGTAGATGGAGGAGAGCCCGACTGTTTGGGTGGGGGTAGATGGAGGAGAGCCCGACTGTTTGGGTGGGGGTAGATGGAGGAGAGCCCGACTGTTTGGGTGGGGGTAGATGGAGGAGAGCCCGACTGTTTGGGTGGGGGTAGATGGAGGAGAGCCCGACTGTTTGGGTGGGGGTAGATGGAGGAGAGCCCGACTGTTTGGGTGGGGGTAGATGGAGGAGAGCCCGACTGTTTGGGTGGGGGTAGATGGAGGAGAGCCCGACTGTTTGGGTGGGGGTAGATGGAGGAGAGCCCGACTGTTTGGGTGGGGGTAGATGGAGGAGAGCCCGACTGTTTGGGTGGGGGTAGATGGAGGAGAGCCCGACTGTTTGGGTGGGGGTAGATGGAGGAGAGCCCGACTGTTTGGGTGGGGGTAGATGGAGGAGAGCCCGACTGTTTGGGTGGGGGTAGATGGAGGAGAGCCCGACTGTTTGGGTGGGGGTAGATGGAGGAGAGCCCGACTGTTTGGGTGGGGGTAGATGGAGGAGAGCCCGACTGTTTGGGTGGGGGTAGATGGAGGAGAGCCCGACTGTTGTTTGTGGGGTGGGTGGGAGTATGGAACGGTATTATGAACCGTTGTTACGAACGAATACTGCAACATATTTGCATTTTGTTATCCTTATGACAGAATCTGGACACAACCCGATTTTGGCTTTGTTTTGTGTCTAAAGACCGCGAGAAATTTCAACCTAAAAAGATATCCTAAGAAAGACACACACACACACACACACACACACACACACACACACAAAAGGCGAAAGACACACACACACACACACACACACACAAAAGGCGAAAGACACACACACACACACACACAAAAGGCGAAAGACATACACACACACAAAAGGCGAAAGACATACACACACACAAAAGGCGAAAGACACACACACACAAAAGGCGAAAGACACACACACACACAAAAGGCGAAAGACACACACACACACACACACAAAAAAAGGCGAAAGACACACACACACAAAAAAGGCGAAAGACACACACACACAAAAGGCGAAAGACACACACACACACACACAAAAGGCGAAAGACACACACACACACACACAAAAGGCGAAAGACACACACACACACAAAAGGCGAAAGACACACACACACACACACAAAAAAGGCGAAAGACACACACACACAAAAAAGGCGAAAGACACACACACACAAAAGGCGAAAGACACACACACACACACACAAAAGGCGAAAGACACACACACACACAAAAGGCGAAAGACACACACACACACACACAAAAGGCGAAAGACACACACACACACAAAAGGCGAAAGACACACACACACACACACAAAAAAGGCGAAAGACACACACACACACACACAAAAGGCGAAAGACACACACACACACACACAAAAGGCGAAAGACACACACACACACACACACACAAAAGGCGAAAGACACACACACACAAAAGGCGAAAGACACACGCACACACACACACACACACAGAGTGTTAAACTTCCGAGAGTGAAAATATTTCGATGTCAAATTATCCCGTCGGAGGCATGGGTTTTTTTCTTGGTCGGAATTTCTTGGATTTGAGAAAAATGAAAAACTGAATATTTTATCGAAAAAGTACAAATGTGGTACAAAGACAAAAGTGAATTGGGGGGCGGCTCTTGTCTTCTGACCGACCTTTAACGTCGCGAGTCACGGTTATTGACCCAACCGTATAAATAGTATTCCTTTCACACCTCATTCACTTCTCGGTTGTGCTACAGCCATCAGAATACCTCAGTTTTCATGCTCATAGGTTAAAACTAAATAAAGCAACACTGAAGGACCTTGAAATAGAATTAAGATTATATATAGTAAATTGCTGATATCCCCTGAAGAGTGGACGGACAGCTCCGCCTACAAAACTCTGGAGTCGAGATGCTGAAGATAACATCAATCAGCTAAGTGACAAACTTTTACTCGCATTAATTATATAGAAATATAAGAAAAAAAAATCAAAGTTTTCTCTAACACGGTGAGAAAGAAAGGAATAAAAATACTGTACCCAAAATCGCCAATTTTGTATTTTCTTGCTTTCTTTCGGATTTGAAAGCAGCAGTCCATTGAAGACGGAAGCAGGAAGAAAGGCGCTCTCACAGAAATTATCCTTTCATGATCAAGAAGTTTAAAATCAAACAAGAAAACATGAAATTTCTAACATCAAAATAATTCGGTGGTGAACTTGGAAGTAAAAAGCCGATCAAGGAAACATTGTTGTTTACTTAATGTTCGATATAGAAATGAGATCAGTTCTTCCCACTCCTGAATCATGTCAGATGTCCTCGGCGAAGCAAACGTCAAAATGACGAAAGAATTATCGGCAACAACGACGACGAGGAGGAGGAGGACTAAGAATAAAGAAGGAAGTGGACGGCAAAAAAAGCGATAAATAGTTGAGGTTTTTTTATAGAATTAAAATAGATTTAATTACTGTTTATTTGATTTTTTTTTTTTAGTGTATCTATTTATTTAATGAAACAAAGTGACAAGGAAACACCCGAGTTTTATTTAAATTATGATTAAGCAGATAAGTGTGTGTGTGTCGCATTTAGGTTTCTAGATTGATTGATTTGTTTAACAGCATATCAACACCTTCATGGGTCATGTAATGGCGAAATTTAATTTTCATGAGAGCTTTGAAATAATGTATGAGTGTGAGTGTATGTATATATATATATATATATATATTACACACACACACAAGCTGAGTATCATCTACCATGTATTCAATTGTGAAAGCAGAATATTCAAAGCTTTATAATATATATATATATATATATATATATATAAAAGTGAACATAGAAGTCAACACTTAGAGGCGACAGTGTTTCATGATAGATGCAATCGTCAGGCCTGAAAAAGACTCGCCTCTAAGTGTTGACTTCTATGTTCACTTTTATATTTACACACGCTCTATCTCTGATATTGAGCACTTTATCCCATAAATATAGCACACTTTAAGACTATATTTCTTCATATATATATATATATATATATATATGTATGTGTGTGTGTGTGTGTGTGTGTGTGTGTGTGTGTGTGTTTCATGTTGTACTTTTGTTGAAGTTATATTTTGGAATACATTTCAATGTAAGAAATTGTAGCATATTATATAGATTAATGTCACGAAAGCTCTTCTTGGTGGGTTGATGTTCCATCAGCGGTATATCAACCTCTATGGCTTATTTAATGTCGAAATTTAAATATTTTGAACACAATTTTATGGCTTCAATACGAGAAACTGTTTGCTGG
>OZ038516.1:71287776-71290276 GCA_964036315.1 Acanthosepion esculentum
ATTGAATAGCGTAAAGCATTCAAGAAAATTTAGATGTAGTTCTACAGAAGGATGCTGAGGATACCATGGACCGAACATGGGAACAACGACGAGGTTTTGGAGAAAATGGAAACAAAAAGGAAACTTATACTTAACATCAGGAAGAGGCAGCTGAAATTTCTAGGGCACATAATGAGGAAAGAGGGCTTGGAAAATCTGATACTCACAGGACAGTTGAGGGGAAAAAGGGTTTGGTTTGGTTTATTTTGTTTTACGGCATATCGACACCTAATGCCGACCTGATTTTTTTGGGATAGGTTCTTATGAATAGAATATGTATTCTTGGTAAGAAACCAGTTTGTAGACCAGGCTTCATCGACGTATTTTTGTAAAAAGGGATTTTGCCGAGTGTCAAATGTATTGCTTGTAATATTTTAAAAAAATGTATTTCTGGTAATATTACTATAAAAATCTATACTTATACATTTATAGCATTTTGACTCCCATTTTTGGGGTTAACTATTTGCCCATAGCTGGGACCCTAACAGGTGCTACCACCCCGGGTTAGGGTGGACCTGGGAACAACAGCAATTAACTGTTTGGGAAAGAGGGAGAGAGGAAAGTAGCGAGTAAAATATTTGATTGGCTTGAATAAATGGCTGGTAGAACAGGGTTTAGAAGAAATTATAAAAATACAAAACTTATTAAGAGCTACAATGCGGAGGGCCATAACCACCTGCGACCTGAAGGGACACGGCACATCATAGATTTATCGTCGATAGATAATCGAGATCAGGCAAGGGAAGGAATTTGAATGCTCATTTTCAAGGCATGTTAAATCCCCTCCCCACTTGAAAGAGTTCCATGGCAGAATCTTCTTACCTTTGAGAGTTGGGATTTTGATTTCCAGAACCGTGGAAAGATTCAGTGGGTAATGGGCAAAGAATAGAGCCTTTGGTGCCGAGAAGCTGATATCCCCACACAAAGTAGATCGACCCCATTAGAACTGCAAGTTTTCTCTTCTATGTTACAATAACCCGCCAGATAAATTAGTTGACTTTGTTGTAAAATGCGTTTACTGTTTGCCGAGAAAGGGTCTTCATATGGGAAAGCTTGGAGTGTGGCTTGGGAGACAAGGTGCTTGACAGCTAGAAAAAGTATTTTGGAAACACTGCTCTATTTTTGTGAGAAATCAATTGAACCAGGAAGGAACCCCAGATTCCCTGGTGTTTCGAATTAAGACTTTGGGGCAAATAATTAAACAATTGCAAATATAACGAAAGGGGAAAAAAATAATTCATGACATTCCTTAAATAATTGCTTTCGAAATTAGAAGTCTATAATATCCACTTCTTCCGCTGACCAAAAACGGAAAGGAAGTAAATGAAATGTATTTGACCCACATTTTCGCTTTGAAACGAAATATTAGCTGTGGAAAGAATTGTTAATTATTCAGTTTAAATTTATGAATTTAATAACGATTTTCCAGTACAAAAATATTTTCAAATCCATTTTGGAATTGTTTTTCCAAAAGAGTAATCCTTTTTTTTTTTTTTTTTTTTTTTTAATAAGGAACTATTTAAATTCGAAGAATTTGTTTTAAGCAATATCGAAGAATTCTTGTAATCCTTAATAAGAATTGACAGAAAAATACCAATGTTCACTTTTTCATTCTCCTATTTATCAGAACTGGATTTTAAAGAATGTAGTTAATATTTTCACTGATGCAGGGGGTTCAGAACATTCGTTTAAATTTAAGAAATATTTGTCTATAGAATTATGGTCTAATGTGGGTGGTTGATGCACAGTAACAATGGTACAAGTAAAAAATGGTACAAGTGGGATAAAATAGAAAAGAATGGCACAAAGCGAAAACAAACAGAAAAAAATAAAATGCACACATTATCTATTCAGTAAATTCTGAGAAAAAGAATAAATATCGAACCAGTAACTCTAATCAAACGCCAGTTGATTCCCGGTTCAGTTGTCAGTGGTTCAGTTGCGGAAATTCTGGTTCAATTATTGAACAGAGCAGAAAACTGGAAATCATTGCACTGAATCCTGGATTCGAAATAAGTTCAGTTTTCCTTGAGCCGTCGAGCACGCCATTGATATCAGTGGCCCTATCACAACCCCATCGTGGAAGTTGTAGCAAGTAATAAAGGAAAAGTGAAGATTTGCTTCCAAGGGTACATGTATACAAAACAGATTGCAAGATCAACTACTATCAGATGGAGATGTGTTAAGAGAATATCTTTTTGTAAAGGTACCATGGCCACCAGCCTTGATATAACTGATCCTGTGCCATGGCCACCAGCCTTGATATGACTGACCCTGTGCCAGCTAAAAAACCACAACCACGCTCCTGATTATGCAGCTATTGCATCCACGAAATGCATCAACAACATGAAGAGAAAAGCAGAAGAAACATTTTTTGATTTGTGCCATTTTTTTCCCTATTTTCCCGTGCCATTTCCACCTGTACTGTTATTACCTAAATTCGTGGGTAGTTACTAACCAG
>OZ038516.1:71295276-71330276 GCA_964036315.1 Acanthosepion esculentum
ATTTATCTGTACAAAAGAGAATAGATCCACTTCAATGTCAAATCGAAACAATCAACCCAATATATACACTTATTTCATGCATACAAATTAATGCTTCTAAAAGATTCCTTGAAACGAATACATACCCCAGCTCCCTGCAGGAACTCATCTGCACCCTTACATGAGGGTATGTTATCTTAATATAATTATTACAGGCGAATAGCTCTTGCACTTAATCTTATTAATTTATCTTATCAGATGCTGGGATTTTTGGTCATGGATTCAGTACAGGAATCGGGATTAACTAGAACGTTTTTGGTTTGAAAACTTTTTCGTATAGCAAAATACAAAACAAAAAAAGACATGGGTAATCCAAATAAAATTTTAAATTTGTTAAATCCGAGCTTATTACAAGAAATTTAGCCCACGGGATAATTTTAAGTAATTAGCAATAGAAATATGACTTTAACCCAATTTTTCAGTCAATATAAATTGGCAAAAAGGTTTTTTTTTTTATAAGTATTGTTTGCTTTTTTTATAAAATTACATATCAAAAATGGAATCTTGAAAAAGTTTAAGAATATATTATTTTCAAACGGGGTGGGGGGAACGGAAGTATTTTTAGAGGGGGTCTTTACAACAGTAAAAAAACAAGTATTTCATGCGGAATTTGGTTTAACGTTCCATTTCGTTTACTCACCAAAAGAAACAATTCTCATTATTTTCGTTGCAACAGTTGCCAATCAAGCAACCAAACAATTGGAGCATTTTTCTGATACCGGATGCCACATTTTCGGAGAAGGTCTTGTTTTCAAATTGCGTAGGATGAAGACATTTCTTCTCGGTTAAGCTAGAATCACTTCCAGCCATTTGTTACTTTTGTTTCCCTTGTTACCATAGAACAGATTTTGTTTTTAAATATATATATATATATATTTAAAAAAAATTTTTTTTAGTATATTATATATATATATATTTAAATATATATATAAATTAAGCTTCGTTTAGTTTGGCTAAAAAGGTCACAAGTTACAGTCCTTATTTCTTTTTCCTTTTCAAAATTATAATTCAAAATCAACATCTTCACTTTTTTTGGTTCCAATCTAATAAAAGTCATATAAAAGTGTGTGGGAGGGGATAGCACAGAAAGCCTGTCTTGTGTAAACTGACCAATTATCACTTTCATTCACTCATTGGCATGATTGGAATCCCCTAATGTTGTTAAGAGTTATGCTTCAGTAAAGCTTTGATAACAAGTTCGATCCTTGATGGAGACTCAAGAAAGGAGGCCTTGAAACGTAATTAGTTCAGTAAAAACGAATACAGATACAAATCTACTTTTCTACTATTGACTAACATTTTATTATTAAATAATTAGGTTATATTATTTTTAAAAAATACGACAAAATATAATTTTTATAAACTATTAAATTTTGGTTGGGATTCTGAAGGCTAAACCATTCTTTCCGGAAGTGACAAAAGTATGGCTGTCAATAACAGGAAGTGCCGTCGTAAACATTTTACAAATTTTTAAAAGGACAGTTGATTTTTTGTACAGAATAAGTTTTTAAAAAAGGACAATAATGTAAAGATTTTGAAGTATAACCATTAAAATTATTTAGAGATACATTATAGATCCGCCCCGGCCGGCCTTCTATTTTCTGCATATTTAAATATTCTGCCCAAATTTGAAATTGGCCATCGCAATATGATTGGCCCCGAAATAAAGGAAAAAATATCGGCATTTTCTTATTATTGGCAGCCATTTTTATTTTATTTCACTTTATTATACTAAGGGTTTAAGTTAAAATATTAAACAAAAGTTTAAAACGAAATATTTATTTTAAATCTTCATTTTTTTTCTCAACTTTACTAAATAAATTAAAACCAGAACATTAATTTTAATGTTTCCGGAATTGAATCCAATGGTTATCAAAAGCAGGACTGGCCCTAGGGTCTCGGGCCCCAACCCCCAATACTTTGATACAAGGTCTCCCTCTCTACTACATGTGGATTTCAAAATTTCCCAACCTGGGGTCCACAAACCCTCGAAGGAAAATTGGCAGCACTTTTTTTTAATCTACCAAAAATCAGGGAATTATCCAATTTAAATTAAAATTTCAGTACATATTCATTAATTATTTAACTTTATAATGAATATTTTTTATTTAAAAATAATTTAGAAAATGTTGTTCTTTTTGCAATAACCACCAATATTCTTTTTGCAATAACCACCAATATTTTCATGACTAAACGTTACTCGAAAAAATGTTTAAGTCGCAATTTTTTACATTTCCATAAAGATTAATCGCCAACGTATCTCAGATGAAAAATAGTTTTACAAAGATTTCAACACAACACAAACGGGGTTGTCTTAAAAATTTGTTTTTAAAAAACAGTATTTCAGTTTTCGTGAAAACTTTTCATGTGTTGAAATCTTTAAACAATTTTATCTTTTAAGCGATCATTTTCTCGGTTTTATCTTTCTAGAATGTATAAAATAGGGACTAGAAATTTTATTTGAATTACTAGCTGGGGACTTCTGGTTCAGTCAGTTATGTGCCATGCATGATATACGCTTAGGCGATCATGTATCTTTCGATACAAGACTAAGAGGCAGATTTTTTTCCGCAGTAGGTTGCCATTTTTTTCTGCGGTAGACCAGTTGCCATCTAAGACTATAAAACCCAGTCTGTCCTGCTATTTACCCATAGCTGCGGGAGGGAAGAAGAAGAGGATTCATAACTTTCCAAAGAGTATTAGCACGTAAGTGAATGTAAAGGATTCGAGTGGAATTCGAACTCGGCTCTCCGATCCCTCTGGTTTGTGTTACTATTAGTAAAAAAAAAGAAGAAAAATCAGAACTCCTCTTGGAATAAAAATGATTTTACCAAAACATATATTACCGTCTTAATTGATTTAAAAGATCTTTTCATAAGGAAAATTACAATTAAAAAAATACGCTACTGAAGTTAGCACTTCTGCACCCCTTTTCCAATTGGCATGGGGGCCCCCACGTGGTTGAGAGGTTCGGGGTAAGAAGCACCAGGACTGTGGATTATTATAATTGATTGACAATATAACTTAGGTAAATAAAAAAACATAAAGTACAAAAAGCAAAAAAAAAAAAAGTAGCCCTTTTGCGCCTCCAACCTCCCCGCTGGGTCCCTGCGTAGTACGCACCGCACCGGCCATGCAGATACACGATGTATATTATTAGTTGATGATTGACAATGTCACGTCAGTTTAGAAATTATTAAAAAATGTCGGATGGCCATAAAACAGTGATGAAAAAAAAAATGGCTGTGTCCACAACGGGGCCCGTAACAAACACGCCCTCCCTCGGTCGGGGGTAAGTCGGCGCGGCCCTGATCGAAAGGGCTGTCAAAATCAATTTAAAAGTTCTTGTCTTAAAAGACAATGACTCAAAGGTTATTTGTTTTTTTTGTTTTTTTTTTGGTTGGTAGGTATTATTTTACTATTAATTACACCTATCACATCCCCGACTATTATTTTATACACATTAAGAAGTCAACTGGTCAATGATGGTGGAATTTGTTATACACGTTAATTCAACAAGGAAGACGGGTGTATAAACATTTTATCGTTTTGTTTTTGTAATTTTAATCAGTGAAACTCTTTAAAAATAAAATTGTAACTAAGGATAATCTAGTTCTGTTGAGTTACACAAAATAATGTAAAAAAAGGATTGCTTGGATTGTTTTATTCATTTTATTTACAGAGTTCGATTGGATATTTAGCAAGTTGAACCAATTTGGCAATAACAAATAACGTCGTCAAAATGGCGTCTTATAAACATTTTATTCCATTATTGATAAAAAATGTTTAGGATCCAAATATAATCGTCTGGGTTGTTTTCTTTTATACACGATTTCAGAAAAGCTTATTCTTCAGAAAGCCAGCCGGTTTGTGGGTTAGATTTCGTGCATTTCTTATGGCCTTCTAGGCTCAAGCGGTGAACCGCCAAAATTGTTGGAAGTGTTTCAGATTTATTTTTTTGAATACTTGGAGTGTTTTATATATATATATATATATATATATATATATATATACATATATTTATATATATATATATATATGCACATTTCATTGAAAACGACAGACAAGGTGCTTTTATTTAGTTTTTATATGCGACCTAATAATTCTTTTCTTTTCGGATGATAAGTTATATAAAAACTATCCGAATGTTCTTTTTATCCGAGCGCTTTCGGCTAATCCTTGAAAATGGCTAAATGTATAGCCGAAAGCGCTCGGATAAAAAGAACATTCGGACAGTTTTTATATAATTTATCATCCGAAAAGAAAAGAATTATTAGGTTGCATGAGAAATTGTATAAAAAAATAAATAAAAGCACCTTGTCTGTCGTTTTCAATGAAATGTGCATATATATATATATATATATATATATATATATATATATATATATAAAAGTGAACATAGAAGTCAACACTTAGAGGCGACAGTCTCATTCATGCTAGATGCAATCGTGGATTGCGTCTAGCATGAAACAGCCTGTCGCCTCTGAGTGTTGACTTCAATGTCCACTTTTATATTTACACACGCTCTATCTCTGATATTGAGCACTTTATCCCATAAATATAGCACATCTTAAGACTATATTTCTCCATATATATATATATATATATATATATATATATATATATATATTGGCCAATGAGAAACAAGTTTGCTCGACAATGTCAAATTTTGGCTGCAGCTGATATGACGGTCACTTTTTCAATAAAAAAAGTGACGGCTATCAGCGATTTGGGGCTGAGTCAGATCAGTGAGGAGAAGAACACCAGGGAGGAGACAAGGATGTGCCGTTGACGGAAATGAACTGACCATAGCACTTGAACAGAGGTGAGTCAGTCAGTTATGTGTGATGCGTGATAAACGCTTAGGCGATCATGTATCTTTCGATACATGACTGACGAAGCAGACGTCCTGTTTCTGAATATTGTTAAGAACAGAGGTGAGTCAGTCAATTATGTGTCATGCGTGATACACGCTTAGGCGATCATGTATCTTTCGATACATCACACACTTTGAATCATGTCACTGTATTATAACCAACTCTTTTATCCGCTATGCCATGTTTCCTCAAGGACACATGGCACAGTTGATAAGTTCAATACCTGGTTAAGGTAGTGGAGAACTTGGAGAGGGGAATTAACAGGAGATTACTGATAACTGACATCCATTAAGACATGGCACGTGGAACTAGAACAGTGTACCCCAGTGAGTGAAATAAATAGTTCAGTTCGACATTCCAACTAATTGAAGAAGGCCGGAGTGTACAACGGCCGAAACGTTGTAATAAATATGGTGACAGAGATGAGGACAATAGTCTGATTAATATAAATAGTGTACATGATGCCTCATCTCAGAAATATAGACAGATACAGGTTGGAGTTGGTATGAAAATAACATTTTTATAGTCTCTCTCGACTTCTACTTAATACTCATCTCATAAAACTATAACTTTTTTTTGTCATTGCCTTTGAATTGATTCCCGAAAGTGTCACAAAACGAGGGATTTATGACAATTGCTAAATAAGGTAAAAATATGGAACCCCAGTGAAGCCTGAAGTCACTAGAGTTTTAATGGTCTGCGTGATTAACTTATTTGGGGTTGGATGTATTATTTTGGTCTAACAATTAATTCACGTTTATTTAAAAACATTTATAAATAATTCTGGACACGTTCTTATCGGCACACCTTTTTTTCTTATTAAATGATGAGGTCAAATAGATATTTGAAACAAAATATCTTTGAAAATAATTTGGGAAAGGTATGCGTCCACCTTTTCTCCTTCCAAATATGAATTAATTCGTAGTACCACTAGATCACTTCTATCACTTGGTATCAATTGGTAGTACCACTAGATCGTTTCTATCACTTGGTATCAATTGGTAGTACCACTAGATCACTTCTATCACTTGGTATCAATTGGTAGTACCACTAGATCACTTCTAATCACTTGGTATCAATTGGTAGTACCACTAGATCACTTCTATCACATGGTATCAGTTGGTAGTATCAATAGATCACTTCTATCACTTGGTATCAATTGGTAGTATCACTAGATCCGTTCTATCACTTGGTATCTATGGGTAAAATCAATATGTCACTTCTATCACTTGGTATAAATTGGTAGAATCACAAGATCCCTTCTATCATTTGGTATCAATTGGTAGACTCACTAGGTCCCTTCTAGCAATTAGTTTCAATCGGTAGTATCATAGATCCCTTCTATCACTTGATATCAATTGGTAGTATCACTATATCACGTTTATCATTAGTTATAATTGCTAGTATCACTATATCCTGTCTATGATGTAGCATCAAATCGTAGTATCACTATAACGCTTCTATCACTTGGTATCAATTGATAGTATCATTATAACCCTTCCATCAATTGGTATCAATTGGTAGCATCACTAGATCCCGTCTATCATTAGGTATCAATTGGTAGTATCACTATAACCCTTCTATCGTTATCAATTGGTAGCATCACTATAACCCATCTATCACTTGGTATCAATTGGTAGTATCATTATAACCTGTCTATCATTTGGTATCAATTGGTAGTATCATTATAACCTGTCTATCATTTGGTATCAATTGGTAGTATAACTATATCCCGTCTATCATTTGGTATCAATTGGTAGTATTGCTAGATCCCTTCTATCACTTGGTATCAATTGGTAGTACCACTATATACCATCTATCATTCGGTATCAATTGTTAATATCACTACATCCCTTCTATCACTTGGTATCAATTGGTAGTATCGCTAGATCACTTCTATGACTTGGTATCAATTGTTATTTTCACTATATCCCGTCTATCACTTGGCATCAATTGGTAGTATTACTAGATCTTCTTCTATCACTTTCTATCAATTGGTAGCATCACTATATACCGTCTATTACTGAGTCATTATTACCTGAAAAAAATTCTTACATTTTAAAATTTTTCTGTGTTCAAATAAACTTCAAAGGGTTGGTATGCCACAGAAAACAAATCAGCCAACCAACCAATAGATGAGACAATTTTAAGAAAATGAATTCTCAGGTTAATATTTTGGATTTTCAGCACTTGTATAAAATGACCTCACTAGCTGTCGATATTATGAAACATTTAATTTGAGCAAATTTGCTAAGAGAAAAATAGAAAAACATTTGGCTCATTCACTTTATACATTCGACCAATTGTGAATATAAGCAAAAGCTGGATTTGTATATTAAATGTTTAATAATAATAAAAAAGTACAAAAAAAGAAAAAGCAAAACCAACCCAAATAAGTAAATTTCACCATTGAAAAACATTTTCTAAAATATCGTCAAACACCAAAAGGGAAATGCTGCAAAAATGAAGGTTAAATAATGATCTAAAAAATAACATACATTTTGTATTTCTTAACAGGGAAAGGATTATTAGCATTCCAAACACATAAAGTTGGTATCGGGTGTGGCACTTTATGAAATATGTAGAAATTTACGTGAATTAAAACCTAATTAAATAATAAAGAATAAAAAAGGTCAGTCCGAATATGCAAAGTTAAGGTATATAAAAAGTAAACGTTTGAAGAGCCATCATGCAAAACAAAGAATTTTATGTAGTCTCGATCAATAATACAAACACATTTTTCTTAAGCAAATATTTTATAAACACCTGACATCAGAGTGGCTTATGCAAGAGCAATAAAAAGACACAAAAAAGTGAATAAATACTGGGATATTAAAGGTAAATAGCAGAGGGACGTATAAGCAATGGTGACGTATCTGGTAGGCTAATGTTTACTCAGATGCCATAGACTCCCAGTCCTTGCCCCTAGCCTCAATCCATAATACTGGAATATTAAATGTAAATAGCAGAGGGATTTATAAGCAATGGTGATGTATCTGGTAGGCTAATGTTTACCCAGAGGCCATAGACTCCCAGTCCTTGTCCCTAGCCTCAATCCATAATACTGGAATATTAAATGTAAATAGCAGAGGGATTTATAAGCAATGGTGATGTATCTGGTAGACTAATGTTTACCCAGATGCCATAGACTCCCAGTCCTTGTCCCTAGCCTCAATCCATAATACTGGAATATTAAATGTAAATAGCAGAGGGATTTATAAGCAATGGTGATGTATCTGGTAGACTAATGTTTACCCAGATGCCATAGACTCCCAGTCCTTGTCCCTAGCCTCAATCCATAATACTGGAATATTAAATGTAAATAGCAGAGGGATTTATAAGCAATGGTGATGTATCTGGTAGGCTAATGTTTACCCAGATGCCATAGACTCCCAGTCATTGTCCCTAGCCTAAATCCATAATACTGGAATATTAAATGTAAATAGCAGAGGGATTTATAAGCAATGGTGATGTATCTGGTAGACTAATGTTTACCCAGATGCCATAGACTCCCAGTCCTTGTCCCTAGCCTCAATCCATAATACTGGAATATTAAATGTAAATAGCAGAGGGATTTATAAGAAATGGTGATGTATCTGGTAGGCTAATGTTTACCCAGATGCCATAGACTCCCAGTCCTTGTCCCTAGCCTCAATACATAATACTGGAATATTAAATGTAAATAGCAGAGGGATTTATAAGCAATGGTGATGTATCTGGTAGGCTAAGGTTTACCCAGATGCCATAGACTCCCAGTCCTTGTCCCTAGCCTCAATCCATAATGCTGGAATATTAAATGTAAATAGCAGAGGGATTTATAAGCAATGGTGATGTATCTGGTAGGCTAATGTTTACCCAGATTCCATAGACTCCCAGTCCTTGTCCCTAGCCTCAATCCATAATACTGGAATATTAAATGTAAATAGCAGAGGGATTTATAAGCAATGGTGATGTATCTGGTAGACTAATGTTTACCCAGATGCCATAGACTCCCAGTCCTTGTCCCTAGCCTCAATCCATAATACTGGAATATTAAATGTAAATAGCAGAGGGATTTATAAGCAATGGTGATGTATCTGGTAGGCTAATGTTTACCCAGATGCCATAGACTCCCAGTCCTTGTCCCTAGCCTCAATCCATAATACTGGAATATTAAATGTAAATAGCAGAGGGATTTATAAGCAATGGTGATGTATCTGGTAGGCTAATGTTTACCCAGATGCCATAGACTCCCAGTCCTTGTCCCTAGCCTCAATCCATAATACTGGAATATTAAATGTAAATAGCAGACGGATTTATAAGCAATGGTGATGTATCTGGTAGGCTAATGTTTACCCAGATGCCATAGACTCCCAGTCCTTGTCCCTAGCCTCAATCCATAATACTGGAATATTAAATGTAAATAGCAGAGGGATTTATAAGCAATGGTGATGTATCTGGTAGGCTAAGGTTTACCCAGATGCCAGAGACTCCCAGTCCTTGTCCCTAGCCTCAATCCATAATACTGGAATATTAAATGTAAATAGCAGAGGGATTTATAAGCAATGGTGATGTATCTGGTAGACTAATGTTTACCCAGATGCCATAGACTCCCAGTCCTTGTCCCTAGCCTCAATCCATAATACTGGAATATTAAATGTAAATAGCAGAGGGATTTATAAGCAATGGTGATGTATCTGGTAGGCTAATGTTTACACAGATGTCATAGACTCCCAGTCCTTGTCCCTAGCCTCAATCCATAATACTGGAATATTAAATGTAAATAGCAGAGGGATTTATAAGCAATGGTGATGTATCTGGTAGGCTAATGTTTACCCAGATGCCATAGACTCCCAGTCCTTGTCCCTAGCCTCAATCCATAATGCTGGAATATTAAATGTAAATAGCAGAGGGATTTATAAGCAATGGTGATGTATCTGGTAGGCTAAGGTTTACCCAGATGCCATAGACTCCTACTCCTTGTCCCTAGCCTCAATCCATAATACTGGAATATTAAATGTAAATAGCAGAGGGATTTATAAGCAATGGTGATGTATCTGGTAGACTAATGTTTACCCAGATGCCATAGACTCCCAGTCCTTGTCCCTAGCCTCAATCCATAATACTGGAATATTAAATGTAAATAGCAGAGGGATTTATAAGCAATGGTGATGTATCTGGTAGGCTAATGTTTACCCAGATGCCATAGACTCCCAGTCCTTGTCCCTAGCCTCAATCCATAATACTGGAATATTAAATGTAAATAGCAGAGGGATTTATAAGCAATGGTGATGTATCTGGTAGGCTAATGTTTACCCAGATGCCATAGACTCCCAGTCCTTGTCCCTAGCCTCAATCCATAATACTGGAATATTAAATGTAAATAGCAGAGGGATTTATAAGCAATGGTGATGTATCTGGTAGACTAATGTTTACCCAGATGCCATAGACTCCCAGTCCTTGTCCCTAGCCTCAATCCATAATACTGGAATATTAAATGTAAATAGCAGAGGGATTTATAAGCAATGGTGATGTATCTGGTAGGCTAATGTTTACCCAGATGCCATAGACTCCCACTCCTTGTCCCTAGCCTCAATCCATAATACTGGAATATTAAATGTAAATATCAGAGGGATTTATAAGCAATGGTGATGTATCTGGTAGGCTAATGTTTACCCAGATGCCATAGACTCCCAGTCCTGGTCCCTAGCCTCAATCCATAATACTGGAATATTAAATGTAAATAGCAGAGGGATTTATAAGCAATGGTGATGTATCTGGTAGGCTAATGTTTACCCAGATGCCATAGACTCCCAGTCCTTGTCCCTAGCCTCAATCCATAATACTGGAATATTAAATGTAAATAGCAGAGGGATTTATAAGCAATGGTGATGTATCTGGTAGACTAATGTTTACCCAGATGCCATAGACTCCCAGTCCTTGTCCCTAGCCTCAATCCATAATACTGGAATATTAAATGTAAATAGCAGAGGGATTTATAAGCAATGGTGATGTATCTGGTAGGCTAATGTTTACCCAGATGCCATAGACTCCCAGTCCTTGTCCCTAGCCTCAATCCATAATACTGGAATATTAAATGTAAATAGCAGAGGGATTTATAAGCAATGGTGATGTATCTGGTAGGCTAATGTTTACCCAGATGCCATAGACTCCCAGTCCTTGTCCCTAGCCTCAATCCATAATACTGGAATATTAAATGTAAATAGCAGAGGGATTTATAAGCAATGGTGATGTATCTGGTAGACTAATGTTTACCCAGCTGCCATAGACTCCCACTCCTTGTCCCTAGCCTCAATCCATAATACTGGAATATTAAATGTAAATAGCAGAGGGATTTATAAGCAATGGTGATGTATCTGGTAGGCTCATGTTTACCCAGATGCCATAGACTCCCAGTCCTTGTCCCTAGCCTCAATCCATAATACTGGAATATTAAATGTAAATAGCAGAGGGATTTATAAGCAATGGTGATGTATCTGGTAGGCTCATGTTTACCCAGATGCCATAGACTCCCAGTCCTTGTCCCTAGCCTCAATCCATAATACTGGAATATTAAATGTAAATAGCAGAGGGATTTATAAGCAATGGTGATGTATCTGGTAGGCTCATGTTTACCCAGATGCCATAGACTCCCAGTCCTTTTCCCTAGCCTCAATCCATAATACTGGAATATTAAATGTAAATAGCAGAGGGATTTATAAGCAATGGTGATATATCTGGTAGGCTCATGTTTACCCAGATGCCATAGACTCCCAGTCCTTGTCCCTAGCCTCAATCCATAATACTGGAATATTAAATGTAAATAGCAGAGGGATTTATAAGCAATGGTGATGTATCTGGTAGGCTAATGTTTACCCAGATGCCATAGACTCCCAGTCCTTATCCCTAGCCTCAATCCATAATACTGGAATATTAAATGTAAATAGCAGAGGGATTTATAAGCAATGGTGATGTATCTGGTAGGCTCATGTTTACCCAGATGCCATAGACTCCCAGTCCTTTTCCCTAGCCTCAATCCATAATACTGGAATATTAAATGTAAATAGCAGAGGGATTTATAAGGAATGGTGATATATCTGGTAGGCTCATGTTTACCCAGATGCCATAGACTCCCAGTCCTTGTCCCTAGCCTCAATCCATAATACTGGAATATTAAATGTAAATAGCAGAGGGATTTATAAGCAATGGTGATGTATCTGGTAGGCTCATGTTTACCCAGCTGCCATAGACTCCCAGTCCTTTTCCCTAGCCTCAATCCATAATACTGGAATATTAAATGTAAATAGCAGAGTGATTTATAAGGAATGGTGATGTATCTGGTAGGCTCATGTTTACCCAGATGCCATAGACTCCCAGTCCTTTTCCCTAGCCTCAATCCATAATACTGGAATATTAAATGTAAATAGCAGAGGGATTTATAAGGAATGGTGATGTATCTGGTAGGCTCATGTTTACCCAGATGTCATAGACTCCCAGTCCTTGTCCCTAGCCTCAATCCATAATACTGGAATATTAAATGTAAATAGCAGAGTGATTTATAAGGAATGGTGATGTATCTGGTAGGCTCATGTTTACCCAGATGCCATAGACTCCCAGTCCTTTTCCCTAGCCTCAATCCATAATACTGGAATATTAAATGTAAATAGCAGAGTGATTTATAAGGAATGGTGATGTATCTGGTAGGCTCATGTTTACCCAGATGCCATAGACTCCCAGTCCTTTTCCCTAGCCTCAATCCATAATACTGGAATATTAAATGTAAATAGCAGAGTGATTTATAAGGAATGGTGATGTATCTGGTAGGCTCATGTTTACCCAGATGCCATAGATTCCCAGTCCTTTTCCCTAGCCTCAATCCATAATACTGGAATATTAAATGTAAATAGCAGAGTGATTTATAAGGAATGGTGATGTATCTGGTAGGCTCATGTTTACCCAGATGCCATAGACTCCCAGTCCTTTTCCCTAGCCTCAATCCATAATACTGGAATATTAAATGTAAATAGCAGAGTGATTTATAAGGAATGGTGATGTATCTGGTAGGCTCATGTTTACCCAGATGCCATAGACTCCCAGTCCTTTTCCCTAGCCTCAATCCATAATACTGGAATATTAAATGTAAATAGCAGAGTGATTTATAAGGAATGGTGATGTATCTGGTAGGCTCATGTTTACCCAGATGCCATAGACTCCCAGTCCTTTTCCCTAGCCTCAATCCATAATACTGGAATATTAAATGTAAATAGCAGAGTGATTTATAAGGAATGGTGATGTATCTGGTAGGCTCATGTTTACCCAGATGCCATAGACTCCCAGTCCTTTTCCCTAGCCTCAATCCATAATACTGGAATATTAAATGTAAATAGCAGAGTGATTTATAAGGAATGGTGATGTATCTGGTAGGCTCATGTTTACCCAGATGCCATAGACTCCCAGTCCTTTTCCCTAGCCTCAATCCATAATACTGGAATATTAAATGTAAATAGCAGAGTGATTTATAAGGAATGGTGATGTATCTGGTAGGCTCATGTTTACCCAGATGCCATAGACTCCCAGTCCTTTTCCCTAGCCTCAATCCATAATACTGGAATATTAAATGTAAATAGCAGAGTGATTGATAAGCAATGGTGATGTATCTGGTAAGCTAATGTTTACCCAGATGCCATAGACTCCCAGTCCTTTTCCCTAGCCTCAATCCATAATACTGGAATATTAAATGTAAATAGCAGAGTGATTTATAAGGAATGGTGATGTATCTGGTAGGCTCATGTTTACCCAGATGCCATAGACTCCCAGTCCTTGTCCCTAGCCTCAATCCATAATACTGGAATATTAAATGTAAATAGCAGAGTGATTTATAAGCAATGGTGATGTATCTGGTAGGCTAATGTTTACCCAGATGCCATAGACTCCCAGTCCTTTTCCCTAGCCTCAATCCATAATACTGGAATATTAAATGTAAATAGCAGAGTGATTTATAAGCAATGGTGATGTATCTGGTAGGCTAATGTTTACCCAGATGCCATAGACTCCCAGTCCTTTTCCCTAGCCTCAATCCATAATACTGGAATATTAAATGTAAATAGCAGAGTGATTTATAAGGAATGGTGATGTATCTGGTAGGCTCATGTTTACCCAGATGCCATAGACTCCCAGTCCTTGTCCCTAGCCTCAATCCATAATACTGGAATATTAAATGTAAATAGCAGAGGGATTTATAAGCAATGGTGATGTATCTGGTAGGCTAATGTTTACCCAGATGCCATAGACTCCCAGTCCTTGTCCCTAGCCTCAATCCATAATACTGGAATATTAAATGTAAATAGCAGAGGGATTTATAAGCAATGGTGATGTATCTGGTAGGCTCATGTTTACCCAGATGCCATAGACTCCCAGTCCTTGTCCCTAGCCTCAATCCATAATACTGGAATATTAAATGTAAATAGCAGAGGGATTTATAAGCAATGGTGATGTATCTGGTAGGCTAATGTTTACCCAGATGCCATAGACTCCCAGTCCTTGTCCCTAGCCTCAATCCATAATACTGGAATATTAAATGTAAATAGCAGAGTGATTTATAAGCAATGGTGATGTATCTGGTAGGCTAATGTTTACCCAGATGCCATAGACTCCCAGTCCTTTTCCCTAGCCTCAATCCATAATACTGGAATATTAAATGTAAATAGCAGAGTGATTTATAAGGAATGGTGATGTATCTGGTAGGCTCATGTTTACCCAGATGCCATAGACTCCCAGTCCTTTTCCCTAGCCTCAATCCATAATACTGGAATATTAAATGTAAATAGCAGAGTGATTTATAAGGAATGGTGATGTATCTGGTAGGCTCATGTTTACCCAGATGCCATAGACTCCCAGTCCTTGTCCCTAGCCTCAATCCATAATACTGGAATATTAAATGTAAATAGCAGAGGGATTTATAAGCAATGGTGATGTATCTGGTAGGCTAATGTTTACCCAGATGCCATAGACTCCCAGTCCTTGTCCCTAGCCTCAATCCATAATACTGGAATATTAAATGTAAATAGCAGAGGGATTTATAAGCAATGGTGATGTATCTGGTAGGCTCATGTTTACCCAGATGCCATAGACTCCCAGTCCTTGTCCCTAGCCTCAATCCATAATACTGGAATATTAAATGTAAATAGCAGAGGGATTTATAAGCAATGGTGATGTATCTGGTAGGCTAATGTTTACCCAGATGCCATAGACTCCCAGTCCTTGTCCCTAGCCTCAATCCATAATACTGGAATATTAAATGTAAATAGCAGAGTGATTTATAAGCAATGGTGATGTATCTGGTAGGCTCATGTTTACCCAGATGCCATAGACTCCCAGTCCTTTTCCCTAGCCTCAATCCATAATACTGGAATATTAAATGTAAATAGCAGAGTGATTTATAAGCAATGGTGATGTATCTGGTAGGCTCATGTCTACCCAGCTGCCATAGACTCCCAGTCCTTGTCCCTAGCCTCAATCCATAATACTGGAATATTAAATGTAAATAGCAGAGGGATTTATAAGCAATGGTGATGTATCTGGTAGGCTCATGTCTACCCAGCTGCCATAGACTCCCAGTCCTTGTCCCTAGCCTCAATCCATAATACTGGAATATTAAATGTAAATAGCAGAGTGATTTATAAGCAATGGTGATGTATCTGGTAGGCTAATCTTTACCCAGATGCCATAGACTCCCAGTCCTTGTCCCTAGCCTCAATCCATAATACTGGAATATTAAATGTAAATAGCAGAGTGATTTATAAGCAATGGTGATGTATCTGGTAGGCTAATCTTTACCCAGATGCCATAGACTCCCAGTCCTTGTCCCTAGCCTCAATCCATAATACTGGAATATTAAATGTAAATAGCAGAGTGATTTATAAGCAATGGTGATGTATCTGGTAGGCTAATCTTTACCCAGATGCCATAGACTCCCAGTCCTTGTCCCTAGCCTCAATCCATAATACTGGAATATTAAATGTAAATAGCAGAGTGATTTATAAGCAATGGTGATGTATCTGGTAGGCTAATCTTTACCCAGATGCCATAGACTCCCAGTCCTTGTCCCTAGCCTCAATCCATAATACTGGAATATTAAATGTAAATAGCAGAGTGATTTATAAGCAATGGTGATGTATCTGGTAGGCTAATCTTTACCCAGCTGCCATAGACTCCCAGTCCTTGTCCCTAGCCTCAATCCATAATACTGGAATATTAAATGTAAATAGCAGAGTGATTTATAAGCAATGGTGATGTATCTGGTAGGCTAATCTTTACCCAGCTGCCATAGACTCCCAGTCCTTGTCCCTAGCCTCAATCCATAATACTGGAATATTAAATGTAAATAGCAGAGTGATTTATAAGCAATGGTGATGTATCTGGTAGGCTAATCTTTACCCAGATGCCATAGACTCCCAGTCCTTGTCCCTAGCCTCAATCCATAATACTGGAATATTAAATGTAAATAGCAGAGGGATTTATAAGCAATGGTGATGTATCTGGTAGGCTCATGTCTACCCAGCTGCCATAGACTCCCAGTCCTTGTCCCTAGCCTCAATCCATAATACTGGAATATTAAATGTAAATAGCAGAGTGATTTATAAGCAATGGTGATGTATCTGGTAGGCTAATGTTTACCCAGCTGCCATAGACTCCCAATCCTTCGTCCCTAGCCTCAATCCATAATACTGGAATATTAAATGTAAATAGCAGAGTGATTTATAAGGAATGGTGATGTATCTGGTAGGCTCATGTTTACCCAGATGCCATAGACTCCCAATCCTTCGTCCCTAGCCTCAATCCATAATACTGGAATATTAAATGTAAATAGCAGAGTGATTTATAAGCAATGGTGATGTATCTGGTAGGCTCATGTTTACCCAGATGCCATAGACTCCCACTCCTTGTCCCTAGCCTCAATCCATAATACTGGAATATTAAATGTAAATAGCAGAGTGATTTATAAGGAATGGTGATGTATCTGGTAGGCTCATGTTTACCCAGATGCCATAGACTCCCACTCCTTGTCCCTAGCCTCAATCCATAATACTGGAATATTAAATGTAAATAGCAGAGTGATTTATAAGGAATGGTGATGTATCTGGTAGGCTCATGTTTACCCAGATGCCATAGACTCCCACTCCTTGTCCCTAGCCTCAATCCATAATACTGGAATATTAAATGTAAATAGCAGAGTGATTTATAAGGAATGGTGATGTATCTGGTAGGCTAATGTTTACCCAGATGCCATAGACTCCCAATCCTTCGTCCCTAGCCTCAATCCATAATACTGGAATATTAAATGTAAATAGCAGAGGGATTTATAAGCAATGGTGATGTATCTGGTAGGCTCATGTTTACCCAGCTGCCATAGACTCCCAATCCTTCGTCCCTAGCCTCAATCCATAATACTGGAATATTAAATGTAAATAGCAGAGTGATTTATAAGCAATGGTGATGTATCTGGTAGGCTCATGTTTACCCAGATGCCATAGACTCCCAATCCTTCGTCCCTAGCCTCAATCCATAATACTGGAATATTAAATGTAAATAGCAGAGTGATTTATAAGCAATGGTGATGTATCTGGTAGGCTCATGTTTACCCAGCTGCCATAGACTCCCAATCCTTCGTCCCTAGCCTCAATCCATAATACTGGAATATTAAATGTAAATAGCAGAGTGATTTATAAGCAATGGTGATGTATCTGGTAGGCTCATGTTTACCCAGCTGCCATAGACTCCCACTCCTTCGTCCCTAGCCTCAATCCATAATACTGGAATATTAAATGTAAATAGCAGAGTGATTTATAAGGAATGGTGATGTATCTGGTAGGCTCATGTTTACCCAGCTGCCATAGACTCCCAATCCTTCGTCCCTAGCCTCAATCCATAATACTGGAATATTAAATGTAAATAGCAGAGTGATTTATAAGCAATGGTGATGTATCTGGTAGGCTCATGTTTACCCAGATGCCATAGACTCCCAATCCTTCGTCCCTAGCCTCAATCCATAATACTGGAATATTAAATGTAAATAGCAGAGTGATTTATAAGGAATGGTGATGTATCTGGTAGGCTCATGTTTACCCAGCTGCCATAGACTCCCAATCCTTCGTCCCTAGCCTCAATCCATAATACTGGAATATTAAATGTAAATAGCAGAGTGATTTATAAGCAATGGTGATGTATCTGGTAGGCTCATGTTTACCCAGCTGCCATAGACTCCCAATCCTTCGTCCCTAGCCTCAATCCATAATACTGGAATATTAAATGTAAATAGCAGAGTGATTTATAAGCAATGGTGATATATCTGGTAGGCTCATGTTTACCCAGATGCCATAGACTCCCAATCCTTCGTCCCTAGCCTCAATCCATAATACTGGAATATTAAATGTAAATAGCAGAGTGATTTATAAGGAATGGTGATGTATCTGGTAGGCTCATGTTTACCCAGCTGCCATAGACTCCCAATCCTTCGTCCCTAGCCTCAATCCATAATACTGGAATATTAAATGTAAATAGCAGAGTGATTTATAAGCAATGGTGATGTATCTGGTAGGCTCATGTTTACCCAGCTGCCATAGACTCCCAATCCTTCGTCCCTAGCCTCAATCCATAATACTGGAATATTAAATGTAAATAGCAGAGTGATTTATAAGGAATGGTGATGTATCTGGTAGGCTCATGTTTACCCAGATGCCATAGACTCCCAATCCTTCGTCCCTAGCCTCAATCCATAATACTGGAATATTAAATGTAAATAGCAGAGTGATTTATAAGCAATGGTGATGTATCTGGTAGGCTCATGTTTACCCAGCTGCCATAGACTCCCAATCCTTCGTCCCTAGCCTCAATCCATAATACTGGAATATTAAATGTAAATAGCAGAGGGATTTATAAGCAATGGTGATGTATCTGGTAGGCTAATGTTTACCCAGCTGCCATAGACTCCCAATCCTTCGTCCCTAGCCTCAATCCATAATACTGGAATATTAAATGTAAATAGCAGAGGGATTTATAAGCAATGGTGATGTATCTGGTAGGCTAATGTTTACCCAGCTGCCATAGACTCCCAATCCTTCGTCCCTAGCCTCAATCCATAATACTGGAATATTAAATGTAAATAGCAGAGTGATTTATAAGGAATGGTGATGTATCTGGTAGGCTCATGTTTACCCAGCTGCCATAGACTCCCAATCCTTCGTCCCTAGCCTCAATCCATAATACTGGAATATTAAATGTAAATAGCAGAGTGATTTATAAGGAATGGTGATGTATCTGGTAGGCTCATGTTTACCCAGATGCCATAGACTCCCAATCCTTCGTCCCTAGCCTCAATCCATAATACTGGAATATTAAATGTAAATAGCAGAGTGATTTATAAGCAATGGTGATGTATCTGGTAGGCTCATGTTTACCCAGCTGCCATAGACTCCCAATCCTTCGTCCCTAGCCTCAATCCATAATACTGGAATATTAAATGTAAATAGCAGAGGGATTTATAAGCAATGGTGATGTATCTGGTAGGCTAATGTTTACCCAGCTGCCATAGACTCCCAATCCTTCGTCCCTAGCCTCAATCCATAATACTGGAATATTAAATGTAAATAGCAGAGTGATTTATAAGGAATGGTGATGTATCTGGTAGGCTCATGTTTACCCAGCTGCCATAGACTCCCAATCCTTCGTCCCTAGCCTCAATCCATAATACTGGAATATTAAATGTAAATAGCAGAGTGATTTATAAGGAATGGTGATGTATCTGGTAGGCTCATGTTTACCCAGATGCCATAGACTCCCACTCCTTGTCCCTAGCCTCAATCCATAATACTGGAATATTAAATGTAAATAGCAGAGTGATTTATAAGCAATGGTGATGTATCTGGTAGGCTCATGTTTACCCAGATGCCATAGACTCCCACTCCTTGTCCCTAGCCTCAATCCATAATACTGGAATATTAAATGTAAATAGCAGAGTGATTTATAAGCAATGGTGATGTATCTGGTAGGCTCATGTTTACCCAGATGCCATAGACTCCCACTCCTTGTCCCTAGCCTCAATCCATAATACTGGAATATTAAATGTAAATAGCAGAGTGATTTATAAGGAATGGTGATGTATCTGGTAGGCTCATGTTTACCCAGATGCCATAGACTCCCACTCCTTGTCCCTAGCCTCAATCCATAATACTGGAATATTAAATGTAAATAGCAGAGTGATTTATAAGGAATGGTGATGTATCTGGTAGGCTCATGTTTACCCAGATGCCATAGACTCCCAATCCTTCGTCCCTAGCCTCAATCCATAATACTGGAATATTAAATGTAAATAGCAGAGTGATTTATAAGCAATGGTGATGTATCTGGTAGGCTCATGTTTACCCAGATGCCATAGACTCCCAGTCCTTGTCCCTAGCCTCAATCCATAATACTGGAATATTAAATGTAAATAGCAGAGGGATTTATAAGCAATGGTGATGTATCTGGTAGGCTCATGTTTACCCAGATGCCATAGACTCCCAATCCTTCGTCCCTAGCCTCAATCCATAATACTGGAATATTAAATGTAAATAGCAGAGTGATTTATAAGCAATGGTGATGTATCTGGTAGGCTAATGTTTACCCAGATGCCATAGACTCCCAATCCTTCGTCCCTAGCCTCAATCCATAATACTGGAATATTAAATGTAAATAGCAGAGGGATTTATAAGCAATGGTGATGTATCTGGTAGGCTCATGTTTACCCAGATGCCATAGACTCCCAATCCTTCGTCCCTAGCCTCAATCCATAATACTGGAATATTAAATGTAAATAGCAGAGGGATTTATAAGCAATGGTGATGTATCTGGTAGGCTAATGTTTACCCAGATGCCATAGACTCCCAATCCTTCGTCCCTAGCCTCAATCCATAATACTGGAATATTAAATGTAAATAGCAGAGGGATTTATAAGCAATGGTGATGTATCTGGTAGGCTAATGTTTACCCAGATGCCATAGACTCCCACTCCTTGTCCCTAGCCTCAATCCATAATACTGGAATATTAAATGTAAATAGCAGAGGGATTTATAAGCAATGGTGATGTATCTGGTAGGCTAATGTTTACCCAGATGCCATAGACTCCCACTCCTTGTCCCTAGCCTCAATCCATAATACTGGAATATTAAATGTAAATAGCAGAGTGATTTATAAGCAATGGTGATGTATCTGGTAGGCTCATGTTTACCCAGATGCCATAGACTCCCACTCCTTGTCCCTAGCCTCAATCCATAATACTGGAATATTGAATGTAAATAGCAGAGGGATTTATAAGCAATGGTGATGTATCTGGTAGGCTAATGTTTACCCAGATGCCATAGACTCCCACTCCTTGTCCCTAGCCTCAATCCATAATACTGGAATATTAAATGTAAATAGCAGAGTGATTTATAAGCAATGGTGATGTATCTGGTAGGCTAATGTTTACCCAGATGCCATAGACTCCCACTCCTTGTCCCTAGCCTCAATCCATAATACTGGAATATTGAATGTAAATAGCAGAGGGATTTATAAGCAATGGTGATGTATCTGGTAGGCTAATGTTTACCCAGATGCCATAGACTCCCACTCCTTGTCCCTAGCCTCAATCCATAATACTGGAATATTAAATGTAAATAGCAGAGTGATTTATAAGCAATGGTGATGTATCTGGTAGGCTCATGTTTACCCAGATGCCATAGACTCCCAATCCTTCGTCCCTAGCCTCAATCCATAATACTGGAATATTAAATGTAAATAGCAGAGTGATTTATAAGCAATGGTGATGTATCTGGTAGGCTAATGTTTACCCAGATGCCATAGACTCCCAATCCTTCGTCCCTAGCCTCAATCCATAATACTGGAATATTAAATGTAAATAGCAGAGGGATTTATAAGCAATGGTGATGTATCTGGTAGGCTAATGTTTACCCAGATGCCATAGACTCCCAGTCCTTGTCCCTAGCCTCAATCCATAATACTGGAATATTAAATGTAAATAGCAGAGGGATTTATAAGCAATGGTGATGTATCTGGTAGGCTCATGTTTACCCAGATGCCATAGACTCCCAATCCTTCGTCCCTAGCCTCAATCCATAATACTGGAATATTAAATGTAAATAGCAGAGTGATTTATAAGCAATGGTGATGTATCTGGTAGGCTAATGTTTACCCAGATGCCATAGACTCCCAATCCTTCGTCCCTAGCCTCAATCCATAATACTGGAATATTAAATGTAAATAGCAGAGGGATTTATAAGCAATGGTGATGTATCTGGTAGGCTAATGTTTACCCAGATGCCATAGACTCCCAGTCCTTGTCCCTAGCCTCAATCCATAATACTGGAAGATTAAATGTAAATAGCAGAGGGATTTATAAGCAATGGTGATGTATCTGGTAGGCTAATGTTTACCCAGATGCCATAGACTCCCAATCCTTCGTCCCTAGCCTCAATCCATAATACTGGAATATTAAATGTAAATAGCAGAGTGATTTATAAGCAATGGTGATGTATCTGGTAGGCTAATGTTTACCCAGATGCCATAGACTCCCAATCCTTCGTCCCTAGCCTCAATCCATAATACTGGAATATTAAATGTAAATAGCAGAGTGATTTATAAGCAATGGTGATGTATCTGGTAGGCTCATGTTTACCCAGATGCCATAGACTCCCAATCCTTCGTCCCTAGCCTCAATCCATAATACTGGAATATTAAATGTAAATAGCAGAGTGATTTATAAGCAATGGTGATGTATCTGGTAGGCTCATGTTTACCCAGATGCCATAGACTCCCAATCCTTCGTCCCTAGCCTCAATCCATAATACTGGAATATTAAATGTAAATAGCAGAGTGATTTATAAGCAATGGTGATGTATCTGGTAGGCTAATGTTTACCCAGATGCCATAGACTCCCAATCCTTCGTCCCTAGCCTCAATCCATAATACTGGAATATTAAATGTAAATAGCAGAGTGATTTATAAGCAATGGTGATGTATCTGGTAGGCTAATGTTTACCCAGATGCCATAGACTCCCAATCCTTCGTCCCTAGCCTCAATCCATAATACTGGAATATTAAATGTAAATAGCAGAGTGATTTATAAGCAATGGTGATGTATCTGGTAGGCTCATGTTTACCCAGATGCCATAGACTCCCAATCCTTCGTCCCTAGCCTCAATCCATAATACTGGAATATTAAATGTAAATAGCAGAGTGATTTATAAGGAATGGTGATGTATCTGGTAGGCTCATGTTTACCCAGCTGCCATAGACTCCCACTCCTTCGTCCCTAGCCTCAATCCATAATACTGGAATATTAAATGTAAATAGCAGAGTGATTTATAAGCAATGGTGATGTATCTGGTAGGCTCATGTTTACCCAGCTGCCATAGACTCCCAATCCTTCGTCCCTAGCCTCAATCCATAATACTGGAATATTAAATGTAAATAGCAGAGTGATTTATAAGGAATGGTGATGTATCTGGTAGGCTCATGTTTACCCAGATGCCATAGACTCCCACTCCTTCGTCCCTAGCCTCAATCCATAATACTGGAATATTAAATGTAAATAGCAGAGTGATTTATAAGCAATGGTGATGTATCTGGTAGGCTCATGTTTACCCAGATGCCATAGACTCCCAATCCTTCGTCCCTAGCCTCAATCCATAATACTGGAATATTAAATGTAAATAGCAGAGTGATTTATAAGGAATGGTGATGTATCTGGTAGGCTCATGTTTACCCAGATGCCATAGACTCCCAGTCCTTGTCCCTAGCCTCAATCCATAATACTGGAATATTAAATGTAAATAGCAGAGTGATTTATAAGCAATGGTGATGTATCTGGTAGGCTCATGTTTACCCAGATGCCATAGACTCCCAGTCCTTGTCCCTAGCCTCAATCCATAATACTGGAATATTAAATGTAAATAGCAGAGTGATTTATAAGGAATGGTGATGTATCTGGTAGGCTCATGTTTACCCAGCTGCCATAGACTCCCACTCCTTCGTCCCTAGCCTCAATCCATAATACTGGAATATTAAATGTAAATAGCAGAGTGATTTATAAGCAATGGTGATGTATCTGGTAGGCTCATGTTTACCCAGATGCCATAGACTCCCAATCCTTCGTCCCTAGCCTCAATCCATAATACTGGAATATTAAATGTAAATAGCAGAGTGATTTATAAGGAATGGTGATGTATCTGGTAGGCTCATGTTTACCCAGATGCCATAGACTCCCAATCCTTCGTCCCTAGCCTCAATCCATAATACTGGAATATTAAATGTAAATAGCAGAGTGATTTATAAGCAATGGTGATGTATCTGGTAGGCTAATGTTTACCCAGATGCCATAGACTCCCAATCCTTCGTCCCTAGCCTCAATCCATAATACTGGAATATTAAATGTAAATAGCAGAGTGATTTATAAGCAATGGTGATGTATCTGGTAGGCTCATGTTTACCCAGATGCCATAGACTCCCAATCCTTCGTCCCTAGCCTCAATCCATAATACTGGAATATTAAATGTAAATAGCAGAGAGATTTATAAGGAATGGTGATGTATCTGGTAGGCTCATGTTTACCCAGCTGCCATAGACTCCCACTCCTTCGTCCCTAGCCTCAATCCATAATACTGGAATATTAAATGTAAATAGCAGAGGGATTTATAAGGAATGGTGATGTATCTGGTAGGCTAATGTTTACCCAGATGCCATAGACTCCCAATCCTTCGTCCCTAGCCTCAATCCATAATACTGGAATATTAAATGTAAATAGCAGAGTGATTTATAAGCAATGGTGATGTATCTGGTAGGCTCATGTTTACCCAGATGCCATAGACTCCCAATCCTTCGTCCCTAGCCTCAATCCATAATACTGGAATATTAAATGTAAATAGCAGAGTGATTTATAAGCAATGGTGATGTATCTGGTAGGCTCATGTTTACCCAGATGCCATAGACTCCCACTCCTTGTCCCTAGCCTCAATCCATAATACTGGAATATTAAATGTAAATAGCAGAGTGATTTATAAGCAATGGTGATGTATCTGGTAGGCTCATGTTTACCCAGATGCCATAGACTCCCACTCCTTGTCCCTAGCCTCAATCCATAATACTGGAATATTAAATGTAAATAGCAGAGTGATTTATAAGCAATGGTGATGTATCTGGTAGGCTAATGTTTACCCAGATGCCATAGACTCCCAATCCTTCGTCCCTAGCCTCAATCCATAATACTGGAATATTAAATGTAAATAGCAGAGGGATTTATAAGCAATGGTGATGTATCTGGTAGGCTAATGTTTACCCAGATGCCATAGACCCCCACTCCTTGTCCCTAGCCTCAATCCATAATACTGGAATATTAAATGTAAATAGCAGAGTGATTTATAAGCAATGGTGATGTATCTGGTAGGCTAATCTTTACCCAGATGCCATAGACTCCCAGTCCTTGTCCCTAGCCTCAATCCATAATACTGGAATATTAAATGTAAATAGCAGAGGGATTTATAAGCAATGGTGATGTATCTGGTAGGCTAATGTTTACCCAGCTGCCATAGACTCCCACTCCTTGTCCCTAGCCTCAATCCATAATACTGGAATATTAAATGTAAATAGCAGAGGGATTTATAAGCAATGGTGATGTATCTGGTAGGCTAATCTTTACCCAGATGCCATAGACTCCCAGTCCTTGTCCCTAGCCTCAATCCATAATACTGGAATATTAAATGTAAATAGCAGAGTGATTTATAAGGAATGGTGATGTATCTGGTAGGCTCATGTTTACCCAGCTGCCATAGACTCCCAATCCTTCGTCCCTAGCCTCAATCCATAATACTGGAATATTAAATGTAAATAGCAGAGGGATTTATAAGCAATGGTGATGTATCTGGTAGGCTAATGTTTACCCAGCTGCCATAGACTCCCACTCCTTGTCCCTAGCCTCAATCCATAATACTGGAATATTAAATGTAAATAGCAGAGGGATTTATAAGCAATGGTGATGTATCTGGTAGGCTAATCTTTACCCAGATGCCATAGACTCCCAGTCCTTGTCCCTAGCCTCAATCCATAATACTGGAATATTAAATGTAAATAGCAGAGTGATTTATAAGGAATGGTGATGTATCTGGTAGGCTCATGTTTACCCAGCTGCCATAGACTCCCAATCCTTCGTCCCTAGCCTCAATCCATAATACTGGAATATTAAATGTAAATAGCAGAGTGATTTATAAGCAATGGTGATGTATCTGGTAGGCTAATGTTTACCCAGCTGCCATAGACTCCCAGTCCTTGTCCCTAGCCTCAATCCATAATACTGGAATATTAAATGTAAATAGCAGAGGGATTTATAAGCAATGGTGATGTATCTGGTAGGCTAATGTTTACCCAGATGCCATAGACTCCCAGTCCTTGTCCCTAGCCTCAATCCATAATACTGGAAAATTAAATGTAAATAGCAGAGTGATTTATAAGCAATGGTGATGTATCTGGTAGGCTAATGTTTACCCAGATGCCATAGACTCCCAGTCCTTGTCCCTAGCCTCAATCCATAATACTGGAATATTAAATGTAAATAGCAGAGTGATTTATAAGCAATGGTGATGTATCTGGTAGGCTAATCTTTACCCAGATGCCATAGACTCCCAGTCCTTGTCCCTAGCCTCAATCCATAATACTGGAATATTAAATGTAAATAGCAGAGTGATTTATAAGCAATGGTGATGTATCTGGTAGGCTCATGTTTACCCAGATGCCATAGACTCCCAGTCCTTTTCCCTAGCCTCAATCCATAATACTGGAATATTAAAGGTAAATAGCAGAGGGATTTATAAGCAATGGTGATGTATCTGGTAGGCTAATGTTTACCCAGCTGCCATAGACTCCCACTCCTTGTCCCTAGCCTCAATCCATAATACTGGAATATTAAATGTAAATAGCAGAGGGATTTATAAGCAATGGTGATGTATCTGGTAG
Source organism: Acanthosepion esculentum (assembly GCA_964036315.1). Taxonomy (NCBI): domain Eukaryota; kingdom Metazoa; phylum Mollusca; class Cephalopoda; order Sepiida; family Sepiidae; genus Acanthosepion; species Acanthosepion esculentum. Next base: position 71,322,210 of record OZ038516.1, read on the forward strand.
GCTAATCTTTACCCAGATGCCAGAGACTCCCAGTCCTTGTCCCTAGCCTCAATCCATAATACTGGAATATTAAATGTAAATAGCAGAGTGATTTATAAGCAATGGTGATGTATCTGGTAGGCTAATCTTTACCCAGATGCCATAGACTCCCAGTCCTTTTCCCTAGCCTCAATCCATAATACTGGAATATTAAATGTAAATAGCAGAGTGATTTATAAGGAATGGTGATGTATCTGGTAGGCTCATGTTTACCCAGATGTCATAGACTCCCAGTCCTTTTCCCTAGCCTCAATCCATAATACTGGAATATTAAATGTAAATAGCAGAGTGATTTATAAGGAATGGTGATGTATCTGGTAGGCTCATGTTTACCCAGATGCCATAGACTCCCAGTCCTTGTCCCTAGCCTCAATCCATAATACTGGAATATTAAATGTAAATAGCAGAGTGATTTATAAGGAATGGTGATGTATCTGGTAGGCTCATGTTTACCCAGATGCCATAGACTCCCAGTCCTTGTCCCTAGCCTCAATCCATAATACTGGAATATTAAATGTAAATAGCAGAGTGATTTATAAGCAATGGTGATGTATCTGGTAGGCTCATGTTTACCCAGATGCCATAGACTCCCAGTCCTTTTCCCTAGCCTCAATCCATAATACTGGAATATTAAATGTAAATAGCAGAGTGATTTATAAGGAATGGTGATGTATCTGGTAGGCTCATGTTTACCCAGATGCCATAGACTCCCAGTCCTTGTCCCTAGCCTCAATCCATAATACTGGAATATTAAATGTAAATAGCAGAGTGATTTATAAGCAATGGTGATGTATCTGGTAGGCTAATCTTTACCCAGATGCCATAGACTCCCAGTCCTTGTCCCTAGCCTCAATCCATAATACTGGAATATTAAATGTAAATAGCAGAGTGATTTATAAGGAATGGTGATGTATCTGGTAGGCTCATGTTTACCCAGATGTCATAGACTCCCAGTCCTTGTCCCTAGCCTCAATCCATAATACTGGAATATTAAATGTAAATAGCAGAGTGATTTATAAGGAATGGTGATGTATCTGGTAGGCTCATGTTTACCCAGCTGCCATAGACTCCCAGTCCTTGTCCCTAGCCTCAATCCATAATACTGGAATATTAAATGTAAATAGCAGAGTGATTTATAAGGAATGGTGATGTATCTGGTAGGCTCATGTTTACCCAGATGTCATAGACTCCCAGTCCTTGTCCCTAGCCTCAATCCATAATACTGGAATATTAAATGTAAATAGCAGAGTGATTTATAAGCAATGGTGATGTATCTGGTAGGCTCATGTTTACCCAGATGCCATAGACTCCCAGTCCTTTTCCCTAGCCTCAATCCATAATACTGGAATATTAAATGTAAATAGCAGAGTGATTTATAAGGAATGGTGATGTATCTGGTAGGCTCATGTTTACCCAGATGCCATAGACTCCCAGTCCTTGTCCCTAGCCTCAATCCATAATACTGGAATATTAAATGTAAATAGCAGAGTGATTTATAAGGAATGGTGATGTATCTGGTAGGCTCATGTTTACCCAGCTGCCATAGACTCCCAGTCCTTGTCCCTAGCCTCAATCCATAATACTGGAATATTAAATGTAAATAGCAGAGTGATTTATAAGGAATGGTGATGTATCTGGTAGGCTCATGTTTACCCAGATGTCATAGACTCCCAGTCCTTGTCCCTAGCCTCAATCCATAATACTGGAATATTAAATGTAAATAGCAGAGTGATTTATAAGGAATGGTGATGTATCTGGTAGGCTCATGTTTACCCAGCTGCCATAGACTCCCAGTCCTTGTCCCTAGCCTCAATCCATAATACTGGAATATTAAATGTAAATAGCAGAGTGATTTATAAGGAATGGTGATGTATCTGGTAGGCTCATGTTTACACAGATGTCATAGACTCCCAGTCCTTGTCCCTAGCCTCAATCCATAATACTGGAATATTAAATGTAAATAGCAGAGTGATTTATAAGCAATGGTGATGTATCTGGTAGGCTCATGTTTACCCAGATGCCATAGACTCCCAGTCCTTGTCCCTAGCCTCAATCCATAATACTGGAATATTAAATGTAAATAGCAGAGTGATTTATAAGGAATGGTGATGTATCTGGTAGGCTCATGTTTACCCAGCTGCCATAGACTCCCAATCCTTTGTCCCTAGCCTCAATCCATAATACTGGAATATTAAATGTAAATAGCAGAGTGATTTATAAGCAATGGTGATGTATCTGGTAGGCTCATGTTTACCCAGATGCCATAGACTCCCAGTCCTTTTCCCTAGCCTCAATCCATAATACTGGAATATTAAATGTAAATAGCAGAGTGATTTATAAGGAATGGTGATGTATCTGGTAGGCTCATGTTTACCCAGATGCCATAGACTCCCAGTCCTTGTCCCTAGCCTCAATCCATAATACTGGAATATTAAATGTAAATAGCAGAGTGATTTATAAGGAATGGTGATGTATCTGGTAGGCTCATGTTTACCCAGCTGCCATAGACTCCCAGTCCTTGTCCCTAGCCTCAATCCATAATACTGGAATATTAAATGTAAATAGCAGAGTGATTTATAAGGAATGGTGATGTATCTGGTAGGCTCATGTTTACCCAGATGTCATAGACTCCCAGTCCTTGTCCCTAGCCTCAATCCATAATACTGGAATATTAAATGTAAATAGCAGAGGGATTTATAAGCAATGGTGATGTATCTGGTAGGCTCATGTTTACCCAGATGCCATAGACTCCCAGTCCTTTTCCCTAGCCTCAATCCATAATACTGGAATATTAAATGTAAATAGCAGAGTGATTTATAAGCAATGGTGATGTATCTGGTAGGCTCATGTTTACCCAGATGCCATAGATTCCCAGTCCTTTTCCCTAGCCTCAATCCATAATACTGGAATATTAAATGTAAATAGCAGAGTGATTTATAAGGAATGGTGATGTATCTGGTAGGCTCATGTTTACCCAGATGCCATAGACTCCCAGTCCTTTTCCCTAGCCTCAATCCATAATACTGGAATATTAAATGTAAATAGCAGAGTGATTTATAAGGAATGGTGATGTATCTGGTAGGCTCATGTTTACCCAGATGCCATAGACTCCCAGTCCTTTTCCCTAGCCTCAATCCATAATACTGGAATATTAAATGTAAATAGCAGAGTGATTTATAAGGAATGGTGATGTATCTGGTAGGCTCATGTTTACCCAGATGCCATAGACTCCCAGTCCTTTTCCCTAGCCTCAATCCATAATACTGGAATATTAAATGTAAATAGCAGAGTGATTTATAAGGAATGGTGATGTATCTGGTAGGCTCATGTTTACCCAGATGCCATAGACTCCCAGTCCTTTTCCCTAGCCTCAATCCATAATACTGGAATATTAAATGTAAATAGCAGAGTGATTTATAAGGAATGGTGATGTATCTGGTAGGCTCATGTTTACCCAGATGCCATAGACTCCCAGTCCTTGTCCCTAGCCTCAATCCATAATACTGGAATATTAAATGTAAATAGCAGAGTGATTTATAAGCAATGGTGATGTATCTGGTAGGCTAATGTTTACCCAGATGCCATAGACTCCCAGTCCTTTTCCCTAGCCTCAATCCATAATACTGGAATATTAAATGTAAATAGCAGAGTGATTTATAAGGAATGGTGATGTATCTGGTAGGCTCATGTTTACCCAGATGCCATAGACTCCCAGTCCTTGTCCCTAGCCTCAATCCATAATACTGGAATATTAAATGTAAATAGCAGAGTGATTTATAAGCAATGGTGATGTATCTGGTAGGCTCATGTTTACCCAGATGCCATAGACTCCCAGTCCTTTTCCCTAGCCTCAATCCATAATACTGGAATATTAAATGTAAATAGCAGAGTGATTTATAAGGAATGGTGATGTATCTGGTAGGCTCATGTTTACCCAGATGCCATAGACTCCCAGTCCTTTTCCCTAGCCTCAGTCCATAATACTGGAATATTAAATGTAAATAGCAGAGGGATTTATAAGCAATGGTGATGTATCTGGTTGTCCAGATAGACTCCCAATCCTTTTCTAATATTTAGCAGAGTGATTTTAAGCAATGGTGATGTATCTGTATTAAATGTAAATAGCAGAGTGATTTATAAGGAATGGTGATGTATCTGGTAGGCTCATGTTTACCCAGCTGCCATAGACTCCCAATCCTTTGTCCCTAGCCTCAATCCATAATACTGGAATATTAAATGTAAATAGCAGAGTGATTTATAAGCAATGGTGATGTATCTGGTAGGCTCATGTTTACCCAGATGCCATAGACTCCCAGTCCTTTTCCCTAGCCTCAATCCATAATACTGGAATATTAAATGTAAATAGCAGAGTGATTTATAAGGAATGGTGATGTATCTGGTAGGCTCATGTTTACCCAGATGCCATAGACTCCCAGTCCTTGTCCCTAGCCTCAATCCATAATACTGGAATATTAAATGTAAATAGCAGAGTGATTTATAAGGAATGGTGATGTATCTGGTAGGCTCATGTTTACCCAGCTGCCATAGACTCCCAGTCCTTGTCCCTAGCCTCAATCCATAATACTGGAATATTAAATGTAAATAGCAGAGTGATTTATAAGGAATGGTGATGTATCTGGTAGGCTCATGTTTACCCAGATGTCATAGACTCCCAGTCCTTGTCCCTAGCCTCAATCCATAATACTGGAATATTAAATGTAAATAGCAGAGGGATTTATAAGCAATGGTGATGTATCTGGTAGGCTCATGTTTACCCAGATGCCATAGACTCCCAGTCCTTTTCCCTAGCCTCAATCCATAATACTGGAATATTAAATGTAAATAGCAGAGTGATTTATAAGCAATGGTGATGTATCTGGTAGGCTCATGTTTCCCCAGATGCCATAGATTCCCAGTCCTTTTCCCTAGCCTCAATCCATAATACTGGAATATTAAATGTAAATAGCAGAGTGATTTATAAGGAATGGTGATGTATCTGGTAGGCTCATGTTTACCCAGATGCCATAGACTCCCAGTCCTTTTCCCTAGCCTCAATCCATAATACTGGAATATTAAATGTAAATAGCAGAGTGATTTATAAGGAATGGTGATGTATCTGGTAGGCTCATGTTTACCCAGATGCCATAGACTCCCAGTCCTTTTCCCTAGCCTCAATCCATAATACTGGAATATTAAATGTAAATAGCAGAGTGATTTATAAGGAATGGTGATGTATCTGGTAGGCTCATGTTTACCCAGATGCCATAGACTCCCAGTCCTTTTCCCTAGCCTCAATCCATAATACTGGAATATTAAATGTAAATAGCAGAGTGATTTATAAGGATTGGTGATGTATCTGGTAGGCTCATGTTTACCCAGATGCCATAGACTCCCAGTCCTTTTCCCTAGCCTCAATCCATAATACTGGAATATTAAATGTAAATAGCAGAGTGATTTATAAGGAATGGTGATGTATCTGGTAGGCTCATGTTTACCCAGATGCCATAGACTCCCAGTCCTTTTCCCTAGCCTCAATCCATAATACTGGAATATTAAATGTAAATAGCAGAGTGATTTATAAGGAATGGTGATGTATCTGGTAGGCTCATGTTTACCCAGATGCCATAGACTCCCAGTCCTTTTCCCTAGCCTCAATCCATAATACTGGAATATTAAATGTAAATAGCAGAGTGATTGATAAGCAATGGTGATGTATCTGGTAAGCTAATGTTTACCCAGATGCCATAGACTCCCAGTCCTTTTCCCTAGCCTCAATCCATAATACTGGAATATTAAATGTAAATAGCAGAGTGATTTATAAGGAATGGTGATGTATCTGGTAGGCTCATGTTTACCCAGATGCCATAGACTCCCAGTCCTTGTCCCTAGCCTCAATCCATAATACTGGAATATTAAATGTAAATAGCAGAGTGATTTATAAGCAATGGTGATGTATCTGGTAGGCTAATGTTTACCCAGATGCCATAGACTCCCAGTCCTTTTCCCTAGCCTCAATCCATAATACTGGAATATTAAATGTAAATAGCAGAGTGATTTATAAGGAATGGTGATGTATCTGGTAGGCTCATGTTTACCCAGATGCCATAGACTCCCAGTCCTTGTCCCTAGCCTCAATCCATAATACTGGAATATTAAATGTAAATAGCAGAGTGATTTATAAGCAATGGTGATGTATCTGGTAGGCTCATGTTTACCCAGATGCCATAGACTCCCAGTCCTTTTCCCTAGCCTCAATCCATAATACTGGAATATTAAATGTAAATAGCAGAGTGATTTATAAGGAAGGGTGATGTATCTGGTAGGCTCATGTTTACCCAGATGCCATAGACTCCCAGTCCTTGTCCCTAGCCTCAGTCCATAATACTGGAATATTAAATGTAAATAGCAGAGGGATTTATAAGCAATGGTGATGTATCTGGTAGGCTAATGTTTACCCAGATGCCATAGACTCCCAGTCCTTGTCCCTAGCCTCAATCCATAATACTGGAATATTAAATGTAAATAGCAGAGGGATTTATAAGCAATGGTGATGTATCTGGTAGGCTCATGTTTACCCAGATGCCATAGACTCCCAGTCCTTTTCCCTAGCCTCAATCCATAATACTGGAATATTAAATGTAAATAGCAGAGGGATTTATAAGGAATGGTGATATATCTGGTAGGCTCATGTTTACCCAGATGTCATAGACTCCCAGTCCTTGTCCCTAGCCTCAATCCATAATACTGGAATATTAAATGTAAATAGCAGAGGGATTTATAAGCAATGCTGATGTATCTGGTAGGCTCATGTTTACCCAGCTGCCATAGACTCCCAATCATTCGTCCCTAGCCTCAATCCATAATACTGGAATATTAAATGTAAATAGCAGAGGGATTTATAAGCAATGGTGATGTATCTGGTAGGCTAATGTTTACCCAGATGCCATAGACTCCCAGTCCTTGTCCCTAGCCTCAATCCATAATACTGGAATATTAAATGTAAATAGCAGAGGGATTTATAAGCAATGGTGATGTATCTGGTAGGCTCATGTTTACCCAGATGCCATAGACTCCCAGTCCTTGTCCCTAGCCTCAATCCATAATACTGGAATATTAAATGTAAATAGCAGAGGGATTTATAAGCAATGGTGATGTATCTGGTAGGCTCATATTTACCCAGATGCCATAGACTCCCAGTCCTTTTCCCTAGCCTCAATCCATAATACTGGAATATTAAATGTAAATAGCAGAGTGATTTATAAGGAATGGTGATGTATCTGGTAGGCTCATGTTTACCCAGATGCCATAGACTCCCAGTCCTTTTCCCTAGCACTCAATCCATAATACTGGAATATTAAATGTAAATAGCAGAGTGATTTATAAGGAATGGTGATGTATCTGGTAGGCTCATGTTTACCCAGATGCCATAGACTCCCAGTCCTTTTCCCTAGCCTCAATCCATAATACTGGAATATTAAATGTAAATAGCAGAGGGATTTATAAGGAATGGTGATGTATCTGGTAGGCTCATGTTTACCCAGATGCCATAGACTCCCAGTCCTTGTCCCTAGCCTCAATCCATAATACTGGAATATTAAATGTAAATAGCAGAGGGATTTATAAGCAATGGTGATGTATCTGGTAGGCTAATGTTTACCCAGATGCCATAGACTCCCAGTCCTTTTCCCTAGCCTCAATCCATAATACTGGAATATTAAATGTAAATAGCAGAGTGATTTATAAGCAATGGTGATCTATCTGGTAGGCTAATGTTTACCCAGATGCCATAGACTCCCAGTCCTTTTCCCTAGCCTCAATCCATAATACTGGAATATTAAATGTAAATAGCAGAGGGATTTATAAGGAATGGTGATATATCTGGTAGGCTCATGTTTACCCAGATGCCATAGACTCCCAGTCCTTGTCCCTAGCCTCAATCCATAATACTGGAATATTAAATGTAAATAGCAGAGGGATTTATAAGCAATGGTGATATATCTGGTAGGCTAATGTTTACCCAGATGCCAT
>OZ038516.1:71335276-71357776 GCA_964036315.1 Acanthosepion esculentum
TTTCAATGTGCTTTTTAGATTTTAATTATAATTTTTTTTACTCCTTAGTTGTTATTAATAATATTAATATTTTTTGTTTATCTTATATTCACACTACTTTTTTCCCTATTTTATTTTGTTGATAATTTTTAAATTAATGTCAAACGTTAACTTCAAAATATATCAATCTGTGTGTTTTTTTTTAATTAACTGCAATACGCCTATATATGTTAATTTATTCTTCATTTTCTTCTTTCCCTACTTTTTTCCTCCCACCCCTGCTTCCACATTTGGTTTCTTATATCTTTTCTTCTCTTTTTTCTCTTTGTCTCGTTTCTTGCGAGATGACTTATTAAATAGGTCAATGTCTGCTCCTTACCCCCTCCCTTATTCTTAAGTATTTTAATAAAAATAGATTTAAATTTATTCCTATCTCTCTCTTCCTTCTCTAATTTCGACCATATCTGTCGCCTTCCTCTTCCCCCTCTCTCTATCACCTTAAATCAACTTAAAACTACCCCTCAAAAGTGTATAAAAATAATACATAAATTTAAAACCATTTTTGATGCTCGGAAATGTGATCTGAGGAACCAGGAAAAACACCTTCTTGGAGATATAAAATATAATCAATAGACCCTTAAGGTTTTCTGTTTTCTAATTAAATTACCATATTAGTAAAAAACGCACTCTCTTTAATTTTCAAAAAATTCAACCTTAGCGTTGCGACTGTACACTCTAGAAGTTTTTATCCGTTAACAATAACACATTTCTAACAAAAACATATTTCGATTCGCATTTAATTTTTCATCTCTGATGCTACCTGGATTTTACTAAAAACAAAATAATTTCCATGCCTGAGGATGACTGAATGTACAGTTGAAAGTACTAGCAGAATAAAAAAAGACCTTATACAACTTGTAGTTATTAAAAACAAGGATCATAACATTCATCGATTGGTTCGTAGGTTAATGTAACTTTAAAATTTTGTTTGCGAAGGGATTTCGTCATTTTATATCATTAACTTTACTAATCTACTTTTTGTATGAATGATTCATTGTAATATATATATATATATATATATATATATATATATATATATATATATATATATATACATACGGACAGAAATGTAAAAGATATGTATATCCTAATATATATATATATATATATATATATATATATATATATATATATATATATATATATATATTTATTTATTTAAAGACATTTTTATGCTTAACATTCTTTTTATAGATACAAGTATTTAAGTAAATGCTCTGTTTTATAATAAACAGTATTAAATAACATTTACCGGCCTGAATGTCCGAGAAATTTTCATAGAAAATATTCTCCTCCGACAGGATTCGAACCTGTATCCTATACGGAACCGTCATATACGGTCAGAAATGTAAAAGGAAGACTAAAAGCCGCCGCGGTTAAAAGGTGTAGACAGCAAAATTGAAAATCGAATTTATACAATAAAGATATTTAAGAAAAGCCTAAAACGAGAAACAACCTCGCCACCCGGGTTTCGACTGTGTGTTCTGGTATATTTATGTGTAGTTTTCTTCAGCTTGTGTATCCTTCCACTTGCCTGAGGAGACCTCGCGGTCGAAACCCTGGTTGCGAGGTTGCTTGGTATTTTAGCCTTTTCTTATATATATATATATGTCAAATTTCTTGATATATATATATATATATATATATATATATATATATATATATATATATATATATATATATATCAAGAAATTTGACAAGTGGAAAACGCTCCTCAGGGCCAGATAAACCCTATTGAACTTATTAAGAAAGATCATATTTGTCCCCTTTCTGAGCAAACGAACGCTAAGTCTAGTTTTAAAATTTCAAACGCTAGAGTTTTGATCGAAACATCGCAACGTTTAAGTTTAGAACCAGTTAATTTTTTTCTACACATAAAATTTCGTCATTGTTGCAAATTTCTAAATACAGTATCATTAACAATACAGAAACTTATCGATTATCTATTTGTTTATTTTTAAATAACTCGATTAATTATAGATTCAATATACTTATTATCGGCAAATATCAGACATATCTTTACACTGAATTGTGACTATTTGAAATTTGAAAGATAGCGTTCGTTCGCTCAGAAGAGTATAGAATCTGATAAATATTTACACTGTTTGGACTGTTGTCCTCATCTTTATTGTCTTATTCACGACGTTTCGGCCGTGGAGAGTTGAGTTACTGAAGGGAAATAAATGAAATTGACATATCCAGCAAAGGCATGGTACGTGGAACGAGAACAATTTGCCTCAGTGAACTAAATAAAGAATTCAGTTCGAAATTCTAACGTATAACCCCTGAAGACGGCCGGAGCGTAGAACGGCCGAAACGCCATGAATATGACAATAAAGATGAAGAAAACAGACCGAACAATGTTTTAAATAGTGTAAATAGTAACAATACCTCATCTCAGAAATATAGATTTATCAAACGTCTTGGTCTGGTGAGCTATTCGATGAGTCACTTGAACCTTTTTTTTAATTTATTTATTGAGTATATATATATATATATATATATATATATATATATATATATATATATATATATATATATATGTATATATAAATAAAAAGGAAAGAACAGTAAGATATAAAATCCGGTGTTCTTATAGATATTTTTATTTTTACACAATAGTGCTCTATGTAAATTTAAATTTACAGAGCATTAATATTATAAATTAATAGATTTAAAATATGGTTTTACCGCTACACAGTGATGACCATGTTTCAGAAATGGAAGCTAAAGCCCCTGAATTTAATTTTGTTATTAAACCAAAGACATTAGTTCCATTTCCTCATCAAGCGAATTTTGGAGTAACTTACTTTTTAAAATTTACGGTTGTTAACGGCACAGGAAAGATTCATAGTTTGAGGGTTTCCAAGGTTACCGATAAATCCATTCATCTAGACAAGGGGTGGTAGAGGGTTCAATTTTTAATTTTCGTTGTCTCAGTTAATAGTTACATTTGAAAGCGGGGTTATGTTTAGGGATGGGTAGGGATGTATCTTTTAACAAATTCTGACATCCGCTAAATTCATGTCATCTGGGTTTATTTCTAACGGCAAAAATTCTTATGGTATTATTTCTATTTGTATATTTAAAGATTTTGAGGGACTGTTTAGGTTAGAATATGTTTTATCCACCTTTCTAAAAAGTTATTTTTAATATTTGATATACTATACTTCTAGTTAAAAACCAAGTAAATGTATTAGGATTATTTACAGTATTTAAAATTATTTATTCTTATCGAGTATAAGTAAATATTATTTTATTTTATTTTATTTTATGTAAACTTTATGACAATGACGGCAAAGGTGGTTAAATTATTTCACTAATTCAATAAACTTAGTATTATAAATGTATATATGTATGTATAAAGGACATTTAATGTTCAATATTATATTCTAACTTATTAATTTCACATGACTTTCGGTGTTCACTTGGATTCTTTCCAGTGTTTGAATTGCTTTGAGAGAGGTGTTATGGTTAGAGTACGTTTTATTTAATTACAATTTTAAAAGATATTTAGGTTAGGATCTGTTTTATTTAATTTCAATTTTAAAACATTTTTAAAATTCTACTTTCAAATTTAACTTTTTAATTTTAATCGGCTATATTTCTTTATAAACCAAGTAAATGTAATATAATTATCTACATTATTTAAAATTATTTATACCCATCAAATATGAGTATGTATAATAATCAGGTAATTTTTTTTTTTTTTTTTTTTTTTTTTTTTTTTTTATAGATTATTTAAAGATTATTTAAAGAAAACTTTTGGCAATGACGACAAAAAATAGCTATTTCATTTCTCTGATTCAGTAAATTTTTATTTTTTATAAACTTAGTAATATATAGTTTCTCATGTATGCATAAAGGACATGGGTCATTTAATGACCTACATATTCTAGCTCTTCTTATTAACTTCCATTTCACTGTAGGTGTTTTATTGGATTCTTTTAGGTGCCAAAAGTACTTCGAAAGAGATGTCTGACTTTTATACTTATTTATCCTAAACGAGGATTGATGTTGGTAGAACCTCTTTTTGAACTCATGGCTAGTGCAACCTATATAAATTTTTATGTTTTCAGGATTTTCAACAGAAGATATATTACATTGGTATACTACTGATTCTATGCAACATTTATTTTGTAAAGGACAGTTTTGAGGGTTTCTACAATTACATAATTTTTGTTCACCCTCATTAGTTGTTGTTTGTATTTTTCCCTTGTCTACAATTTTTTGGTTCTGGTATAAGTGTTTATTTAAGATATTAGTATTATGTTTCTTAATTATCTTTTCTAGGTTATCAGTACAGCTATAACTTAATTTTAGTGTATTTCTATTGAAAATGGTACTAAGTTTACTTCCACCGGGAAAATGCTTGAGTATTAATTCAAGGAATTTTTGTCCCAATTTGTTTTTTACCATTTGGTTGTATGGGGGTGTATACCAAATTATTTTCCTGCTTCTGTTTTTCCTATGTTTACCGTTTTCATTTTTAATATAAGTTAGTTTTAGGTTTTTGTAGCCACTATCTTTTAGAGCTTTATTATAGAAATTAATATGTTCGTCGAAAATCTTGTCATTTGCTGAATTTGTACTAATTCTTTTTCGGATAGATAAAGGTATATGTTTAATTATAGATGAGGGGTGATTTGATTTAGGGTGTATATATACAGGATTCGTATTGAGTTTTTTATAAGGTGTGTATGTATTGTTCTTTAAATCTAATGTTATATCAAGGAAGTTAACTTTTTTAATTTTAGTGCTAACGGTAATTTTTAAACCCATGCTTTTAAATTCTTTATATAATGCCTTTCTAATTTTGTCTATTCTGAAGTTAGTAGAATTCCTAATAACCATGAGACCATCGTCCCTGTATAGACCAATGTCAGTTGAATCAATATCACGATGCGCTGTTAGGTTGTATAAAATAAAAAGACCAATAAGATCAGAAGACTCAGCTGAGTCTAGTGATCCCATTGTGATGTCAAAGTGGTCATATGAATTTTTTACCCATTGCTCACCATTATGGATCAGTACCGATTTCTTCGCATTTAATATAATGTTCTTTTCATCCTCAGTAATATCCGTGTACTGGGTGGCAAAGTCCAACGCATTCAAGAACAGTTCTTTAGATATTGATGGGTAATAATTTTCAATATCGAACTGCATTAGTGTACAGTTGTTTTTTGCTTTTATACAGGTGAACCAGTTTATCACGTCTTCGGTATTTATCCAAAGTTTGAGGCCTATTTTATCTTTGATTTGTTTATTTATCCTTTCAAGGATCATTTTACTAATTTTTCCTATATCTGGTCTTGTAGGATTAATTATCCTTGTAGTTGGATTAGCCTCGAAATCTGGTTTGTGGTCTTTTAAGGTTATGTAGCTCTCTTTTTCAGATAATTTACCTACTCTGTCACTGATCTTCAGTTTATCAGTGATTTTTTTACTACTATTATTGATATTCTGGACCATATTTAGGTTACTATTATTTGCTTTTTTGTAGTTCTTATGTAAGTCCTTATTGAATAGATCATAATAGTCTTTCGTGGTTGCCTTATAAAAGTTTCCAGTTTTGTCTGACTTTATTAAAATTTTATCAGAAGTGTTTATTACTTTCACTATTCTATCTAGGTGTTTCTGGAAGTGGCATTTTTTCTCCCTGAAGTTTATGCTGTTTATCATATCCAAAAGGTCATTTTCAAAAGCCGACAAACTATGAACAAATGGTGCTGCTTTCTTGCTTTTAAAACCGTAAACCTCCTTGTTTTTATTTTGTAAATCATTCCGTTGAAGGAAGAAGTAGGCCTTCCATCTCATCCTTCGTATGAGTTCCTCCGTCTTTTGCATTAATGCAACGAAATATTCCTTTTTGTTTGTATTAGGAATGTTTTTCAGAGAAATTCCGAAATTTATTTTCTCCATATTTTCCTGATAAAAATAAAGATTTAAAGTGCTCGACTTTGATTAGGAGCCAATGTATGTATATATAAATAAAAAGGAAAGAACAGTAAGATATAAAATCCGGTGTTCTTATAGATATTTTTATTTTTACACAATAGTGCTCTATGTAAATTTAAATTTACAGAGCATTAATATTATAAATTAATAGATTTAAAATATGGTTTTACCGCTACACAGTGATGACCATGTTTCAGAAATGGAAGCTAAAGCCCCTGAATTTAATTTTGTTATTAAACCAAAGACATTAGTTCCATTTCCTCATCAAGCGAATTTTGGAGTAACTTACTTTTTAAAATTTACGGTTGTTAACGGCACAGGAAAGATTCATAGTTTGAGGGTTTCCAAGGTTACCGATAAATCCATTCATCTAGACAAGGGGTGGTAGAGGGTTCAATTTTTAATTTTCGTTGTCTCAGTTAATAGTTACATTTGAAAGCGGGGTTATGTTTAGGGATGGGTAGGGATGTATCTTTTAACAAATTCTGACATCCGCTAAATTCATGTCATCTGGGTTTATTTCTAACGGCAAAAATTCTTATGGTATTATTTCTATTTGTATATTTAAAGATTTTGAGGGACTGTTTAGGTTAGAATATGTTTTATCCACCTTTCTAAAAAGTTATTTTTAATATTTGATATACTATACTTCTAGTTAAAAACCAAGTAAATGTATTAGGATTATTTACAGTATTTAAAATTATTTATTCTTATCGAGTATAAGTAAATATTATTTTATTTTATTTTATTTTATGTAAACTTTATGACAATGACGGCAAAGGTGGTTAAATTATTTCACTAATTCAATAAACTTAGTATTATAAATGTATATATGTATGTATAAAGGACATTTAATGTTCAATATTATATTCTAACTTATTAATTTCACATGACTTTCGGTGTTCACTTGGATTCTTTCCAGTGTTTGAATTGCTTTGAGAGAGGTGTTATGGTTAGAGTACGTTTTATTTAATTACAATTTTAAAAGATATTTAGGTTAGGATCTGTTTTATTTAATTTCAATTTTAAAACATTTTTAAAATTCTACTTTCAAATTTAACTTTTTAATTTTAATCGGCTATATTTCTTTATAAACCAAGTAAATGTAATATAATTATCTACATTATTTAAAATTATTTATACCCATCAAATATGAGTATGTATAATAATCAGGTAATTTTTTTTTTTTTTTTTTTTTTTTTTTTTTTTTTATAGATTATTTAAAGATTATTTAAAGAAAACTTTTGGCAATGACGACAAAAAATAGCTATTTCATTTCTCTGATTCAGTAAATTTTTATTTTTTATAAACTTAGTAATATATAGTTTCTCATGTATGCATAAAGGACATGGGTCATTTAATGACCTACATATTAGGAATTCTACTAACTTCAGAATAGACAAAATTAGAAAGGCATTATATAAAGAATTTAAAAGCATGGGTTTAAAAATTACCGTTAGCACTAAAATTAAAAAAGTTAACTTCCTTGATATAACATTAGATTTAAAGAACAATACATACACACCTTATAAAAAACTCAATACGAATCCTGTATATATACACCCTAAATCAAATCACCCCTCATCTATAATTAAACATATACCTTTATCTATCCGAAAAAGAATTAGTACAAATTCAGCAAATGACAAGATTTTCGACGAACATATTAATTTCTATAATAAAGCTCTAAAAGATAGTGGCTACAAAAACCTAAAACTAACTTATATTAAAAATGAAAACGGTAAACATAGGAAAAACAGAAGCAGGAAAATAATTTGGTATACACCCCCATACAACCAAATGGTAAAAAACAAATTGGGACAAAAATTCCTTGAATTAATACTCAAGCATTTTCCCGGTGGAAGT
This sequence comes from Acanthosepion esculentum, assembly GCA_964036315.1. Lineage (NCBI taxonomy): Eukaryota > Metazoa > Mollusca > Cephalopoda > Sepiida > Sepiidae > Acanthosepion > Acanthosepion esculentum. The sequence goes on from OZ038516.1 coordinate 71,343,140, forward strand.
AAACTTAGTACCATTTTCAATAGAAATACACTAAAATTAAGTTATAGCTGTACTGATAACCTAGAAAAGATAATTAAGAAACATAATACTAATATCTTAAATAAACACTTATACCAGAACCAAAAAATTGTAGACAAGGGAAAAATACAAACAACAACTAATGAGGGTGAACAAAAATTATGTAATTGTAGAAACCCTCAAAACTGTCCTTTACAAAATAAATGTTGCATAGAATCAGTAGTATACCAATGTAATATATCTTCTGTTGAAAATCCTGAAAACATAAAAATTTATATAGGTTGCACTAGCCATGAGTTCAAAAAGAGGTTCTACCAACATCAATCCTCGTTTAGGATAAATAAGTATAAAAGTCAGACATCTCTTTCGAAGTACTTTTGGCACCTAAAAGAATCCAATAAAACACCTACAGTGAAATGGAAGTTAATAAGAAGAGCTAGAATATGTAGGTCATTAAATGACCCATGTCCTTTATGCATACATGAGAAACTATATATTACTAAGTTTATAAAAAATAAAAATTTACTGAATCAGAGAAATGAAATAGCTATTTTTTGTCGTCATTGCCAAAAGTTTTCTTTAAATAATCTTTAAATAATCTATAAAAAAAAAAAAAAAAAAAAAAAAAAAATTACCTGATTATTATACATACTCATATTTGATGGGTATAAATAATTTTAAATAATGTAGATAATTATATTACATTTACTTGGTTTATAAAGAAATATAGCCGATTAAAATTAAAAAGTTAAATTTGAAAGTAGAATTTTAAAAATGTTTTAAAATTGAAATTAAATAAAACAGATCCTAACCTAAATATCTTTTAAAATTGTAATTAAATAAAACGTACTCTAACCATAACACCTCTCTCAAAGCAATTCAAACACTGGAAAGAATCCAAGTGAACACCGAAAGTCATGTGAAATTAATAAGTTAGAATATAATATTGAACATTAAATGTCCTTTATACATACATATATACATTTATAATACTAAGTTTATTGAATTAGTGAAATAATTTAACCACCTTTGCCGTCATTGTCATAAAGTTTACATAAAATAAAATAAAATAAAATAATATTTACTTATACTCGATAAGAATAAATAATTTTAAATACTGTAAATAATCCTAATACATTTACTTGGTTTTTAACTAGAAGTATAGTATATCAAATATTAAAAATAACTTTTTAGAAAGGTGGATAAAACATATTCTAACCTAAACAGTCCCTCAAAATCTTTAAATATACAAATAGAAATAATACCATAAGAATTTTTGCCGTTAGAAATAAACCCAGATGACATGAATTTAGCGGATGTCAGAATTTGTTAAAAGATACATCCCTACCCATCCCTAAACATAACCCCGCTTTCAAATGTAACTATTAACTGAGACAACGAAAATTAAAAATTGAACCCTCTACCACCCCTTGTCTAGATGAATGGATTTATCGGTAACTTGGAAACCCTCAAACTATGAATCTTTCCTGTGCCGTTAACAACCGTAAATTTTAAAAAGTAAGTTACTCCAAAATTCGCTTGATGAGGAAATGGAACTAATGTCTTTGGTTTAATAACAAAATTAAATTCAGGGGCTTTAGCTTCCATTTCTGAAACATGGTCATCACTGTGTAGCGGTAAAACCATATTTTAAATCTATTAATTTATAATATATATATATATATATATATATATATATATATATATATATATATATATATATAATGAATAGTAATCATACAATGAATCAATTAGCAGTATTAATGTAATTAATAGCGAATTCACTTCGCTAACAGACTTAATAAAGCATTAACTTAGTTAAAATGACGAGAGCCTTATGTATAAAATTGTTGTTTTTCATTTAGAAACAAAACTCCAAAACGAAATAAACGTATTGTATTTCTAAATGAAAAAAATGACAACCTGACGATGAGAACATGAAGTTTTCGAAAGTCCTTGCTGCTCTAAAAATACACACTCCATCTGACAAGAATTTTATACGTAAAGATCGTGTCATTCAGTGGATTGCTAGTAAGTTAATACTTTATTAAGTCTGTTAGCGAAGAGAATTCGCCATTCATTACATTGATATTACTAATTGATTCGCTGTATGATTATCTCTTTATAATATAAAATATATGCTGCCTAATATATATATATATATATATATATATATATATATATATATATATATATATGAAATCAATGGATTACAGGATCGATAGCAAGAAGCCTACTATATATTGGCGAATTAGGAAACGAATTGTTTGGCACCAGTCCTCCCCACCCCGACGATGATTTCAAACGGAATCCAAAACTTTGCAAGATTCAATTACGGTCCCGGAAAGTATTAGAATCACCAATATATATATATATATATATATACTCGACTCTCCCGTCGAATTCGACGTATGAGGGTCAAGCAGATCAGTTCCTAGGAAACTGACAACCCGACACCAGCACATGAGATTTGATTATCGTGGTGAAGGTTTTGTGCAGAACCATCCACACTTTTTGAAGGGCCGAATACAGAGACTTGGTGCACTACGTGCCACAGGGTCTCCAGAGGACCGTCCACATGTTTTGAATTCAGAGTTGTCCTTCTCCTAGCCCAGTTGCCATCCAAAGCTATTTACCCATAGCTGAAGGTAGAAGAAGAGTATTCACACCTTTCCCAAGGGTATTAGCACGTAAGCGAATGTAATGGATTAGGAAATCCAAGCAGCTATCCATTACTCCACCGTGCTTCCTCTCTCTCTCTCTCTCTCTCTCTCTCTCTCTCTCTCTCTCTCTATATATATATATATATATATATATATATATATATATATATATATATATATATATATATATATATGTAAAGTAGGTTCCATTAGAACATAAAAATAAAATGTAAAAAAATAAAAGATTTAAATTTTGCGGACGTAGTTGAAAATAGATCATGTAATGTAAAAAAAAACAATTTTCAATCAACTAATGTTTGAGTGAATTAAATTTTTTTTTTCTCTTGAAAACATAAATACGCAACTTTATAATAAGTCATGGTTAGTGAATAGAAAAAATTCCAGCTCCTCTGCACAAAACTACGCCAAGCAGTTCCCTTTACCCAACCAGGGAAGCGAAGCGGCTAGAGATCAAAAGACTCACCGACAACTGAAATTACATGGCAGCTTCTTGATGTCAATACGCTTGTGCTTTCTTTCCTCCTGTAAACTGTGAGTAATGACATTTACTAAAACGTATGAATTTTCTCTATATCAGACACATTTCCTTTTTTACGGACATTAATAAGACGGTTTGCTTTGAAAAAGTACATCTACAGAGAATCTATTTAAACATACCTTTAGATAGGAAACGTCTGTGGTAAAAAATTTAAAAGAATTGCAGTTTTGAATATTATCACAATTATTGTATGTTTATTTAGTATATTAATTGCGACAATGATTAATTAAAAATACAGTGTAACCCGGATATAAGAGAGTTGTCGGGGCAGGAGAAGAAGTCTCTTATATCCGGGTTTCTCTTATATCAGGGTTTGGTCTATTTTGTATACATTAACACAGGCTCTAATTTGGGACCAGATAAAATCTCTCTTATATCCGGGTTTATCTTATATCCGGGTCTCTTATATCCGGGTTACACTGTATCATTAAACATAAAATGCAAGCATACAGACTAGAAACAATTAATAACATGAAGACTTTCCCGAAGATTGTAAATTAATTTAAAATAAATTAATTAATTTAAATGAAAGAAAGAATAGTTCAAAAAAAAAAAAGAGAAAAAAAAGTAGAAATGAAAATACGCATTCGTGTGGGGGATTGAGAGATCGAGACAAACGGATCCAGACGAATTGGTCGTTATTAGAATGTATGTCAATGAGCATGCGCAGAAAAGAGTTGCTCTCTTGAGAGATTAAGGTGTTTATTCATCCAGGTATCTGTCCACTCTTCGTTCACCTAAAGTCTGAGTTCTCTAAATCATTCGTCGGAACGTACAAAAACAGCTGAAAAACATCATACAATGATTAATGATATGCATAAAGACGACTGACCCGGCATGACGCCATTGAGGCATGTTTTATATTTGACTCGATCAGGGCCGGTTAAGAATACCTGATGCCGTAAAAAAGGAAAATGATCGTGCTTATCTCGGACCCACCCTGATAACAACTGCGCCTTGAGTTACTGCTTTTAAATTCAGCAACAGAATTAAAATATTTAAAGCATCTACACATTTATGTTGTAAATATAAATTCACTTAATTAATGATAAATCTAGGATAATGCTTTTTACAATCCACTTCGTAGAAGACGTTAAATTAGTCACACCTTTTAAAATAGTCACATTTCGTTTGACAGCGAAAGATGGCAAAGAGGTAAGGTGACGAATTTTGAACTTATATATAAAATAAAACAGCCATCTACGTACCTCTAGCAATACGCGATAAGGTATAAAATTAATTTAAAAAAATGAAAAATCTTGAAACTCTTACTTTAGTTTTAATTTCAAGCTAACAGATTAAATTTAATATTTCCAATAAGCAAAATACTTTGCTGTATTTCAAAATTAATTTAAATTGAATGGAAGGAGTTTTCGTTTTGAAATTGCTAAAATTGCTGATTTTAGCGCCATTTTTAGTCATCTTTGATCACAATGTAATTCTCTTTATTAAAAAATCTTTAAAAAATATACTTTTCTGAAATTTCATTTGAGGAATATTAACTGATTTAAAGTTTAATTAATCTGATTTGAAACAAATATTACTTATTTAGTTTAAAATATCGCAGAAATGCATTTATTAGCACAGTGGTAGCTTTTTATTTAACGTGTTGACAGCTTGACTGACATGCTAATTTTTTATACAGTGGACATGTCTGTAAAATTTTCTTGAGGAATATAACGTGGGCGCCTTTGTTTATATAATTTTTAATTGCCCAGTAATCTTAAAAATTAAATTTTTCGTAATGTAATGTTTTATTGAACGTTAGGTAATTTGGTTTTAATTTTACTATAATTACTGTGGAATCGTCCATGTTATTTTAACATCCCTGCTGTGGGAACAATCTATTCTTTACACCCACGTAAAATTAAGCTTATCCAATGAAAACTTCATATTCCAATCAGAGAATTGTATTGGTTTACAGCTCGAAAATTTGAAAGCTCACGTGAAAAGAAGTAAATTGCGCCATTCGTCCCGGAGCCTATGAGATTGTATAAAAACCCAAGATCACGTGTCACGCCGAGCAAACCACGACGACAACGACAACCAATTTCGACCGCTCACACATTGCCAAAATGTAACGCTCAAGGAACTCCCGTCTTTGACTAACGCAGTCAGACGTTAAAGAACTTTCGAACTTATAAAAGGAAGATTTTTGACTGACCAACTCAGTCAGCGGATCGAACTCAGAGAGATGCCAGACTAAGCTACGCTACTCGAAACAATAACTTTCCCGCGTAAAAAGAACACCGCTGACTCATCGACATCTGGCTCGAATAATCCTCTGTGACCAAGAAATATTTCCGAACTTTAAACAAACTTTGCTTACGTAAAGTGAACAAGAAAATATTCACTACTAAATAAGTACAAGAACTACGATCGAACTAAGGTCTTAACTACAGTTAAGGGTACGCAACTTCAGTTGACTTAACCAAAAGAACAGTACGTAAATAATTGCATACACATTCATGTTGAACCTTAAATGAACAATTACGTTACCGAAAACTCAATCTAACAATACTTGTAATATTACACGAATATATTGAACACTAGAACAATCCGGATATTTTAATACAAACAACATTAAACACACCAACTTTTTGACAACATAAAAACACCATTGTAAATATTGTTTAATTGTATATAAATGTGTGTATTATTTGAATTGAATTATTACCTTGTTGTGTTTCATATTTTTAAACATTTTTATTGTTGAGGATGAATGTCAAGAACACACCAGCCTAACAACCAAAATCCTTCTGATAATTTACATCGCTATAGATAAAGAAACTTAATACATTCTACTCGTCCCCAACATTACTGCTATTATTTTTTGATAATGTCATGTATGGATATCTGTATTTACAAAATCAGCAAGTTTATACACGTAAAATTTAAAAAATTCTATTTAAAATATTGGTGTTCGATGAATTGTAGTAAACTTTTCAATTTATGATTAGTAAATATAGTTTTTTATTTAATAACAATATCATCTAATCGGGACAAAGTAATACAGAAATTTAAAAAAGTTTAAAAAACTTTATAAATTATTCTGATTAAAATTTAAAAAAAATGAAAACAATTCTTGCATAAATTCATTATTCAACAAAAAAATGTTTTTTCTCTTAAGGCAACAGTGTCCATAATATATCTTATTTATAAAAACAAAAGCTTTTCTAACAAGTGTCTTAGTTTTATTGCATTTTTTTAATGATTCAAAGCAGATATTTGGTAATTCGTTTTACAAAAAGAAATGAAAGATTTAAATTTTCCAAGAGTAAAACAATGAGACGATAAACTGGCAAGTGAGACGAGTTTTGATTCGAACGTCAAAACTTGGTAGCAACAAAGGAAATAAGCAATCCACGAGGACAACGACCTTCTCCTTCGGTAGAATGCAAGAAAAAAAAATCCTAGCGTCCATTGTCTCACTAGTGGAACATATTTAAAAACATTTTTTACTATTATCTGTCTATATTTCAAAGATGAGGTATTATGTACACTATTTACATTATTCGGACTATTGTCCTCATCTTTGTTACCATATTTATTACAACGTTTCGGCCCTTCAGAATCTGTCTATATTTCTGTGATGAGGTATTATGTACACTATTTACATTATTCGGACTATTGTCCTCATCTTTGTTGCCATGTTTATCACAACTTTTCGGCCTTCTTCAGGTGGTTGGAATGTCAAACTGAACCCTTTATTTCGCTCACTGGGGTAGACTGTTCTAGTTCCACGTGCCATGTCTAATGGCTATCAGCTATCAGTTATCTCCTGTTAATTCCCCTCTCAAAGTTCTTCTTAAGAATCAGTACATATGCTAGGCCAAAAAAAATCTCCCGAGCCGACCAAGCCTAGAAATGAATACAAATGCGAAGGCGTGCCAGAAAAAAGCGATAACAACAAAAATTGCAATATGAGCTTTGGTAAGAGCATGGATTTGATAACAGCAAAAATTGCAATATTTGCACTGGTAAAAATGGTTGCTAAAATCATTAGGTTTATAATACCTAGAAATTCATACACAGATGTCCTCAAGGACACATGGCACAGTGGATAAAGGCTTTAGTTAGATCCAGTGACAGGACCTAAAGATTGTTAAGGCAGTGGAGAACTTGGAGAGGGGAATTAACAGGAGATAACTGATAACTGACATCCATTAGACATGGCACGTGGAACTAGAATAGTCTACCCCAGTGAGCGAAATAAAGGGTTCAGTTCGACATTCCAACCCCCTGAAGAAGGCCGGAGCGTACAACGGCCGAAACGTTGTGATAAATATGGCGACAAAGATGAGGACAATAGTCCGAATAATGTAAATAGTGTATTTTTTATTTTATCATATATTGTATTTTACGACGATGTGTGAGCAGATATTTTATTTTAGTCTCGTCCGCGAATATTATCAATGAAATAATAAAAATGAATGCCTAGTTAAAAAAAAATGTTCTAAGATATATTCCACTCGTAGAAGAATTGGCATTAAAAGGATAATGGTAAATGGATTAACAAAAAAGATTATTGGATTAAAGACTGTAAATAAAGTTTTGAGATTAAAGATTTGCAGCCAAATGAATTTGGATGATTGAAACTAATAAGAAATTCCATGGTGTCATTTTTGCATTTTACAAATAAAATTAAGAAAAAAATCATTGAAACTTTTTTGAACTCATAATGTTGTGGAAAGAAGCATGGACCTGAATCAATAAGTCTATAACCTGATATGTAGTTTAATGTATAGTGTTTACACTCTGTCATTAGAGGGAAAGCGTTGGATTAAGTGCCTTTACAAGGAAGGAAGTTACATAGAAAAATAAATATGTGTTGTTTAAAATGTTTTATATCAAAAAGCTATGGACTTATTGATGCAACTTGTACCTTTGAAGGGTTGGTTAATCTTTTAGTAGTGTCCATTGATCAACTAGTGGAACTTTTTTTTTTAATACCAAACCAGCATTAATTGTATTTTAACACGATGTGTAAGCACTTGTATTTGAATCTCTTCCTTGGATGGTATCAATAAAAGACTAAAAATGAATGCTCAGCTTGTATGAAAAAAAAAACACATACAAAATATATTCCACTCGGACAAAAAACGGTACTAAACGGTTTACTTAAAAACAAGTTAAGCAAATTGCACAGGTGCAACACTGATCCGGGGTAAATGTGCCGCTTCATTCATCCGTTAATTTTTTACAGGTACTATGCATATTTATATATTTCAAAAATTCACACGTGAGGACCACCTGTCAAAATATACGGCCATATTGAACAGAATGGGTAAAGCTTATAGATTCGATAAACTCAAATTTGCAGCTGATTTGGAAAATAACCTTCAATCTGTTGTTAACTTGGACAAGAAATGGCTTGTTCGTTTTAACGTCTCCAAAACTAAACTGTTCTCTTTTGATCGCCTTACAGAACCTATTTTGCCTTCCACCCATATGGCTGATGCTAACCTCCAGGGGGGAGTAACTCATTGCCCCTTCTCCGTTTAAAGTTTTCCACTGACATGATATGAAACGATTATATTGCGTTAATTGATAAGCTTGCTGCTAAGAAAGTTGGTTCATTGTCCGTGTATTGAATATTGTTGCCCCATCCTCGAGATTCTTGAAAATATCCTAAGAAGAATCTGCAATATTATCGGTCCAGACTTGACATATCAGCTTCAAACATTTTGCCGCCAACGTAACGTAGATTCCCTGTGCCTTTTCTATAAATATTTTCATAGCTATCTCGATTTCATGAATTTAAGCGCAGTATTAGATTGACAGCTGTTATGGTAATTTACCCACGCAGGCATGGACTCTCCCAGCTATAAATAGGAGCAGGTACTGCCTTTTGGAGAGGGAAGTTTCCAGCAGTCAGCTCTGACAGTCGGACTGAATATTCTTGCTGTAAAAATATCGTTTGTATATGTTTGTATTACCATTTCTTTCAATATTTTTAACTCAATTCTTCTCTTTGTGTCTTTATTTCTGGCCCCAACAAGGTCACAACAGAAAGAAAGAAAGAAAGAAAACAAGAAAGAAACTAAGAAAATTTGAAAGAAAGAAAGAAAGAAAGAAGGAAAGAATGAAATTAAGAAAAATGAAAGAAAGAATGAAAGAAGGAATGAAATAAAGAATGAAAGAAAGTGTTATGGTAATTTACCCACGCACGCATGGACTCTCCTAGCTATATATAGGAGCAGGTACTGCCTTTTATTTCTGGCCCTAGCAAGGCCACAAACAACAGCTCAGTTTCATCCTTTTACTACTGAAAAGGCTAAATGTAACCGCAAGTTCTATTTTAATAGTGTCTTTTCTCGTTCTTCTCGCTTATGAAATGTTCTCCCAGCCTTTCTTGATTTCCTGTCATCTACAACCTTTAAAGTTTTAAATCCAATGTCAATCGTTCTCTTCTGTCTCTTTCTCTCATTGGTCTTTTTTATTACCATTTGCGGTCATATCACGTTGAAAGACCGGTTCTCGTACGATCACCGAAGTTAAGCAACGTCGAGCTCGTTCAGTACCTAGATGGGTGACCACTTAGGAATACTAGATGGATGCGTGGATTGTGCAATGAATAACGGCTGGGATGTGGAAATCGGAAAATTAGGTTCGTTATATTCACTTACCCGCAAATACCATTTAGTTGAGGTAGGTCTCTCCCCAGTTATGGATTAAATAATAGAACATATCAATTGGAGTAAGTAGGCATTCCTATCGCCCGGTCAATACCCCTCCCCCTTCTCTTGAACAAGCGCAGAGGCTCATCCCTTGTTTCTTGTTTAGGAAGGGTTTCCCGGTACTTTTCTTTTCCTTCTTTCTGGAAATCCAGAGACGGTTATACAATGCGGTTGGCCGCTGATCTGGCATCTGGTTTACAGTCGCTCTCTCACAGATGTGCCGTCGCTCCCCTCTGTCTTTTCTAAAAATACTTTCACGGCAAGTGCTCCGACGAGCTAATTTTACTAGTTCCCAAACTGCATGAATTTAAGCGTGTCACTAGGTCGACATCTCAGTCCCATCTTTTCACTGTCGAAACGGTTAAATGTAGCCGTCTCTTCTACTCCAATAGCTTCATGTCTCGCACTTCATGTCTGTGGAACTCCCTTCCTCTTAGTTGTTTCACTGATAGCTATAACCTCCAACTATTCAAATGCAATGTCAATCGACATCTGCAGATGTCTTCATCTTTATTCCCGTCCTTCTCTTCATCCTTTCCTCTTTCACGCCACTTTACTCTTGCTCCCACTTTCTGTAACCCCTTGCGTACTAGTGGCACTCCCGTCTTGCTTGGGAAGAAAAGTTTTTAAAAATCATTACTATCTCCAAAACATTTTTACAATCTAAAAAAGATTTTCTGCAAAAGGTTGAAAAGGCGTAAAAAACGAGTTTTTTTTACCTTTTCTCCTCAGTAACATTTTCTGTTTCCTTCGTTCAACTGTCGTTCATCCTCAATAACCCCTTGCATCTTAGTAGGTTTATCGCTTTCTTTGATTAAACTAATATTAATATATGATTCTATGCTTCATAAAGTGTGGGATCTTTTTTTTTATTGTTATTAAGTAACAAAATGATACCTCTGCCACAAAATTACATTATATAACAATTGGAAAAGATGTTTAAAGATTTCCATATGAAATGGCATCAGTAAACTCGTATTAATATAAGATTTTGCTGGACGTAAAATGTTGAATTGTTTTTTTTTCATTAAGTAATAAAGTGAGCTCTCAGAATCACTATATGTAGCACGTAAATGAATGTGCTGGATTCAAATAGAATTCCGAACTCGACACTCCGATTCGTCAATACGAGCTGCTATCCAGTACACCACCGTATCACCTTACGTGCTAATACCCTTGGGAAAGGTATGAATCCTCACCTTCTCCCCCCAATAAATGGGTAAATAGCAGCACAGACCGCGTTCTATAGCCTTGGATGGCAACCGGTCTACTGCAGAAAGAAATGGCAACCTCCTGCGGGAAAAACATCTGCCTCGTCAGTCATGTATCAAAAGATACATGATCGCCTAAGCGTGTATCACACATGGCACATAACTGACTGAATTACAACATATTAATATAATAATCTCAAAAAATGTATTTAAAGACTCACATAAAAACATTCTAGCAATTTTAAGGAATTTAAAACATGACAAGTAAACTCTATAGTGGCATTGTGGAAGAGAGTTTGGATCTCACTTATATTTAACACCTCCCTACCCCCACCAGGGATGTAGGTGGCACAAGGCCGAGTTTACCATAGGTTCTCCGAGCCCGTAGGCTTGGCCAAAAATATTCCCTTAGAACCCGTATAAACGGGTTCAGGGTCTGTCTACCTCCCCGGACGAAACTTTGCCCTTCGGCAAAGCTTCGTCCGGGTTCCTCTCTGCTCGAGGCAGAGAGTTCGACAGTTGAACAGTCTATCTCACTGTTCCTGCTTGGATCTCACTATCCGCGGAATCATCAACCGCTATTTCACTTATCGGGGGTTGACCCAGTCAGACAAAGTTTCGGGTTCAAAATACTATTAAACTAAAACTACATATATATTATATTAAAACCACAGACCTAAATATAATAGAAGTGAATAATAAAAATAATAATGTGTTTTCTCACCAGACCATCTGAACTTATACAGCGAGGCCATTCTGAGAGAATTAGAAGTCCTACCAGGATTCACTATTGGCGGTTACAATCTCAACACTATACAATATGCAAATGACACAGTGGCGATAGCAGACAGAGAAAAGAAACCATAAGCACTCCTTCAGAAGGTAGTGAAGGAAGGCGAGAAGAAAGGACTAAGCATCAATTGCAAGAAAATTAAATGCATGGTTCTTAACAAAAGGATGGGCCCAAAATGCAAATTGCAGATTGGAGATCCCGAAATCAAGCAGGTACACCAATTTAGATGATTGTGAAGCGTATTAACAGAGGACAGAAAGTGCGACACTGAAATCCGAAGGCGTATTGGGATAGCGAAAGATGCCTTCCAGAAGCTAAGCAAAGTATTAAGAAACAGAAAAATATCGTTAGAAACAACGGAAAAGAGTACTGAACGGTTACGTAGTATTAGTCCCCCCCCCCTCTTATATGGCAGTGAATGCTAGGCAATCTCCTCGCAGATGAAGAAGAGACTTGAAGCAACAGAAATATGGTTCTAAAGAAAGATGCTGAGAATACCATGGACTGAACATGTAAGCGATAAGGAAGTTTTACAGTTAATTGCAACAAAAAGGACACTTATGCTTAACATCAGGAAGTGACAGTTGAAATTTCTGAAACACATAATGAGGAAAGAGGGCTTGGAAAATTTGATACTCACGGGACAGATTGAATTGAAGAGAGAGGACAATAACACCTAATCTACATGGAGAAGTTGAGCGAATGGAGGGCGGAACAGTGTTTGGGAGCGATGACAAAAAGATAAATGTTATTAAATACTACAAAGGACAGGACATTGTGGAGAGCCATGATCGCCAACGTTGTGAAGGGCAACGTCACATAGAAGAAGAAGAAGAAGAAGAAGAAGAAGAAGAAGAAGAAGAAGAAGAAGAAGAAGAAGAAGCTAATTTTACTCCAAGACTTCGTTCTCAGAGAACCCAATAATGAATGTGTTCTGGCGAGTCTATCCAATTAGTTTCTCACAAAGCACCAATACTGGTGCGTCTATTTATGAAGGACCTTGCAGTCAACGGCTTGTGAGATGAGCAAAATCACCACAACGAAAACTGCTGTAAATCACTCTGCTGGTCTGTTCGGTGATTTTCCACAGTACGACAGCCTCGTTTTCATTCAAGGACAGTGAGAGAGAAAGATATGGTGTTGTGTTTTGTACATTTTTTCTGTGTTTCCAGTGGCGCCAAAGATTCTAGTCACCGTCAGCAAAATGAAACCGGGGGACAGAAAAAGGACAACTTAAGGTTGTCGACATCGTCCATGCTGTGATATCTACCCGTTTGTAATAACAGTGTTGACATACAGTGTCAGCTTATGCACGACTCTAAAAATTATGGCTACATTTTTTTTAAATGTCACATTATCAAACAATGCTTAAGAGTAGGCTTGTGATTTCATACAGAGTTTTGCTTCAAGGCAATAAAACCAGGTAGAAAGAAGGACAGACTGATAAAGAGTAAAAAGGAATCGAAAAGAAATAAATTGTATTTTTAAACAAAGAACACGAGCAACCTCTAAAGATAATACGGTCTTTCCTCTTTTAAACTGTAAGCATAGGTTAGTATAGTAGAAGACGAAATAAAACTAAGCAAGACTTCTTTTTTTGTTTGCTTGGGTTGACTGACGCATTGTTTTCATTTACTGAAATAAAGATTTGTCCTAGTGTCGTGTGTTCAGTCCCTGGATTATGTAGTGAAACGCTACTTGGGAAAATTGATGTAAGGACGAATGACTGTTGGCTGAACAAAATAAAAGAATATTGAATTTGATATTTTTTCAAATGACGTTTCTCGTTAACCGAATTATTTACATGTTTACTTGTTCAATGATTTTCTAGACTAGCATTATCGCCTTTGTTTTCTTCACAACGTTTTCATCCGTGTATTCGATGGCCTTCCCTCGGGGAATTTTACAACCGTCAACCTTCGAAAATATTTAGAATCAAAATAGGGCATACCAAATTTTATGGAATAAACTACGAACTCGAAACAAAGGATAACGGCCGCTAATATATATCAAAGTGAACATTGAAGTCAACACTCAGAGGCGACAGGCTGTTTCATGCTAAGGGCAATCGTCAAGCGAGACTGAAGTGTCACATACGACACAAACAAAAAACAGAATGAGGTAGTCGGGTCCTCATACATCGATATCGACGGGAGAATCCATTATATATATATATATATATATATATATATATATATATATATATATATATATATATATATATGTATATATATATATATATATGTATATATATATATATATATATATATATATATATATATATATATATATATATATATATATTTAAGACATTTTTATGTTAACATTTTTTTTCATAGATACAAATATTAAAGTAAATGCTCTGTTTATAATAAACAGTATTAAACAACGTTTGCCGGCCTGAATGTCCGAGAAATTTTCATAGAAAATATTCGTCCTCCGACAGGATTCGAATCTGTATCCTATACGGAACCTTCATATAGCCTGACGTGCCTTTTAACCGATTTGACCACAGCAGCAAATTCGACCTTGCCAACCGAACGACCTCTTTGTCCTAATCGGTTAAAAGGCACATCAGGTTATGGCGGTTCCGTATAGGATACAGGTTCGAATTCTGCCGGAGGACGAATATTTTCTATGAAAATTTCTCGGACATTTAGGCCGGTAAATGTTGTTTAATACTGTTTATTATAAACAGAGCATTTACTTTTTT
>OZ038516.1:71362776-71367776 GCA_964036315.1 Acanthosepion esculentum
AAAAAAAATAAATTCGATCGCTGCAAAACGCTTTGATGGGAATGGCTTTCTCACCAGTGAAGATTAAGTTAGATTTCTTAAAACGCAATGAAAGAATAAATGCCCATTTAAATGTCCAGCAGCTGCAACATGTCCATACTGGTTTAGTCAAAAAGCGACCCGGGCTCGTCAGTAAGAAAATGTTGTTCTCATCCACAACAATGCAGGTCGAAATACAGCAACAATGACAGGAAAAACCGGCTGATCTGTTCTAAGCCTCACCGGCCATATTCACCTTTTGATCTTAAACCTTAGGACCCCTTTTGAATGCTTTAATGGGGGAAAAACAACTTTCTCTAATGGGAAACAGATTCAAGATTTCGTTGTAAAGCTTTTTCGCATCAAAGCTTGTGGATTCTAATGAAAACGGAAGGAAGTGCTGCCTGATATGTGACAAGGAGTCTTTGCAAATAATGGCGAAGATATAATTGAATCAAATATAATTGCACTTTATTTTTTGAAGAAAAAAGTTGATGGACAAAAACGGAAACTATTTATGTCTAAAACTAAGCAACAGATAAGTAATGAGAAAGAGTGGAAAAAACTGATAAATAGATGGAAAATATGATCACACTTAAATAGTGCTGTTGAAGATGTAACTTATCTATCTATCTATCTATCTATCTATCTATCTATATATCTATCTATCTATCTATCTATCTATCTATCTATCTATCTCGGTCTCTTCATATCTATCTATCTATCTCAGTCTATTCAGATCTATCTATCTATCTATCTATCTATCTATCTATCTATCTATCTATCTATCTATCTATCTCAGTCTATTCAGATCTATCTATCTATCTATCTATCTATCTATCTCAGTCTATTCAGATCTATCTATCTATCTATCTATCTATCTATCTATCTATCTATCTATCTATCTATCTATCTATCTATCTATGAACTCATATACTATTTGTTTACTATTTCGTTTTAGTAGTAGATATAATAGTTTTTGTGGTCTGAAATTCTTAAACTCGCCAAATACCAATTCCACGAACAGCGAAAAGTCACTTGTCATAGAAGTTTTCTTACTTCTCGACATTTTCAGAAAGTCATTTATTTTCTAACCTTCTTTTTTCTCATTATATTCAATCCACTTAAACCAAAGTTGGTTATTTTTAAAATGAAGAATTATTATTGTTATATGTCTTTCTATAGTAAATGATGCAATTCCTCGTCAAGGAAGGTCCGAGAAAAATCTTAGAACAGTTCCCTTGCTTTGACCGCTGAATGAATATTATCAAATTACGACTCTCAACTTTGGCGATAAATTCTTTTAACGCCACGCGGCTGTTGATACTTCACGCCAACTCGAAGAGACTTAAAAAAAAAAGAAGGGAAAAACAAAACACGAACGATTCAATTTTTGTTTTCAGATTTTTCCACAAGTTCTTGTGTTGTAAAAGAAAAGGAAATAAAAACTTCTTTATTTTGTAGCATTTATATTAATCGTTTCATTCTATTAACTTCAGTACACTACACTTTCCATATTCATCATCCCAACGTTTCGGCCGTTGTATTCACCAATCTTCTTCAGTATTTGTAACCTGTTTGGGATTTTAGACTGAACTCTTTACTCAAGCCAAGGTTCAGGGGACGAAATGGACAAGCAACAGAAAAGTGAAAAGACGAGAGAAAATTAACTGAAAATCCCTAAGCTTAAATGGAATAATCAGACACGTGGATTTAAACCTTTCGAAATCGGACAGTTGGGTGTCTTATTGAGTGGCAATGTTATTTTTCCTCGGTTAATTATTGACTTTTTGCCTCGCCCCAACTTCACTGACGGTGGGATTGACGCAATCTGTTTACTAAATCTCGTTTGTCGCCGATAATTCAAAACGTGAATCACACACTTTTAAAATATGGACGTCATCCAATTTCAGGACATCACCGTTAAAATGAAAATATTTTCTCTCTTCCGTTGTTGTTATGGCGACTTAACCGGAAACGGAAGTAGTCAGGAAAGTGATCGGTTTTGTTTGCTTGTTCAAGTCACGTGATATAGCGGAATGGCTAGCGAAGAACGAAATTTTTTCATTCAGTTTTTATTGATCAAGTATTGACAAAGAATTACCCAGCCATCGAACCAACTCTCCCAAACCGACCCGACCCGACAAGACCCGCTGTGTTGTCTCTCGCCTCAGTGGGGAGAAGAGTAGCGTGTCCCTGGTCGATATTAATGTCCATTGATCAGATCTTGAGACGGCTTAGAAAATAAAACTTTTACTGTTGTTTATTTAAAAAGGATACGTTGGTAGCTTTTGGTTTGGAGGCGTGAAGAGAAAGTAGAAGGGAGAGAGGATGGAAAGCGAGAGAGAGAGAGAGAAGAGAGAGAGGGAGGAGCGAGAGAGAAGGAAGAGAGAGAGAGGGAGGGGAAGCCAGAGAAAGAGAGAGAGAGGAAAGCGAGAGAGAGAGGGAACAGATAGAGGGGAATCGAGAGAGTGGAAAGACGGAGAGGGGAAAGCCAGAGAGAGAGAGAGAGAGGAAGAGAGAGAGAGCGGGGAAGAGAGAGAGAGAGAGAGAGAGGGTATGAAAGCGAGAGAGAGGAAAGTGAGAGTGAGAGATGGTATGAAAGCGAGAGAGAGGAAAGTGAGAGTGAGAGATGGAAGAGATAGAGGGGAAGCGAGAGAGAGATGGGGAAGAGATAGAAGGGGGAGCGAGAGAGAGAGAGAGAGTGCGTGCGAGGGGCAGATATGAAGAGAAAGATTGGTTGGAAAGGAGATAGAGAGAGGAGGTATGAAGAGAACAAGGGGGAAAATGGGTGGAACGAGAGAAAGGGGAAGAGAAAGAGAGAAAAAGAGAGGAGGAAGTAAGGAAATAATAAGAGACGTTAGAGGAGAGAGTGTAATGAGGAGGAGGAGGGAAGCGAAAAGGAGGTTGAAAATGAGAAAGAGTGGAAAGAGAGAGAGAGAGAGAGAGAGATTGGAGTATGAAGAGTACGAGGGAGAAAAAGGTTGAAAGAGAGGGGTGAAGAAGAGTCGAATAGAGGGAGGAGGTATCAAAAGAAGAAGGGGTTAGAAGAGAGATAGACAGAGAGAAAATATGTGTGTGCGCGTGTGCGCGTGTGTGTGTTTCTAGCATGAGGCTTTACCATTACTTATATTATTTACATGCCGACTAAGCTATTGACCCACAGGACAACAGTCAATTAAATTAAAACGTTCATGAAATTGATAACATATTAGTTGTGAGTTCGATCCTTGGACCAGGCAGTGTGTACTTGGACTCGATGGAAACGCAACGAGTAATAACGGAGTAGTAATGATGAAGTTGGTTGTGTGAAATTTAGTATAATATATATATATAATGATATTATATTGATATTTATAATATATAATGATATATTGATATTATTATATATAATGATATTTTTACGGGGATCAGTCGGGAATATATGAGTTTTTCTTTTAGGATTTTTTCATCTTTTTAGTTAGAATGCATTTAATTACGATATAATAGGTTGATATATTTACGATATAATAGGTTGATATATTTACGATATAATAGGTTGATATATTTACGATATAATAGGTTGATATATTTAGGATTATTTGAGGAAGTATTATGTTCTTTTTTATTTATATTAACATTTCTAATGCCACATCTAATTTGGTCATCAAATATGTAATTAGGAAAGTTATTATTAATGAGAGTTTGATTAATGTTTTTTTTAATTCAGTTTAGAAAGTTTTTTCGTGGAAAAGTTAATTTTTTTTGTATATTAAATTTTCTATAATAGCTATTTTGTAATAGTCAGGGCATTCACTTTTATAGTTTAGAGTGCACGTGTATCTACAAGTTATATTTTTATATGTCGAGGGAGTAAATGTATTATTAGTGCTTATCAATGCATCAAGAAAAAGGATTTTAAGTGAAGTTAAGAATGGAGTTTCTAGATTTCTTGTAGTCCATATATTCCATCTACGCTATTTTTTTCTTTTTTTAGCTAAGATGAAAATATCATCTACATATCTTAGGTAAATGGAATGTCTTGTAGTAGTGCTAAATATATTATTTTCAAAGTCAGCCATGGAGAAGTTACTAAAGGTTGTTCTTAGAACTGAACCTATGGAAACGCCATCAAGTTGTACGTAGATATTATTTTGATGGTCATAGAACGGAACCTCATTATTTTGATGGTCATAGAAGGAAACCTCATGATTTTGATGGATATAGAGGGGAACCTCATTATATTGATGTTCATAGAAAGGAACCTCATAATTTTGATGGTCATAGAACGGAACCTTATTATTTTGATAGTTCTAGAAGGAAACCTCATTATTTTGATGGATATAGAGGGGAACCTCATTATTTTGATGATCATAGGAGGAAACCTCACTATTTTAATAGTCATAGAATGGAACCTCATTATTTTGAGGGTCATAGGAGGGAACCTCATTATTTTGATGGTCGTAGAAGGGAACCTCGTTATTTTGATGTTCATAGAAAGGAACCTCATTATTTTGATGGTCATAGAACGGAACCTCATTATCTTGATGGTCATAGAACGGAAACTCATGATTTTGATGGTTATAGAAGGGAACCTCATTAGTACACATGAAGAGTAGTTTCCATATAATGTGAGTTTTCATTTTTAAATGAGGGGGAGAGGGCTTGTTGTAAATATTCTTCCTAATTATATCAATCGTTTCTTTGACTGAGTCATTTCTGACTAAACTTTCAACAAGTAAGTCTATGGTTTCGTTATTAGGTTTTTGTGATTTAAGCTTTTTGATTAGTTCATGAATTGATTTACAACTCTATTGACTAAGTATCTTTGGTGTAATGTGTTGGTTGATGATTTTGGTTAATTGGTAAACCGGAATGAGGATTTCGGATATTATAGCCACAAGGGATAAATTTAAAATTTTAAAGTAATTATAACAGAGCGTGTTTTTTTTTGTTTTTTTTTAATTAAATCACCA
This sequence comes from Acanthosepion esculentum, assembly GCA_964036315.1. NCBI lineage: Eukaryota > Metazoa > Mollusca > Cephalopoda > Sepiida > Sepiidae > Acanthosepion > Acanthosepion esculentum. The sequence goes on from OZ038516.1 coordinate 71,367,750, forward strand.
TCATAACGATCACAGTTCCGATAAGTC
>OZ038516.1:71372776-71392776 GCA_964036315.1 Acanthosepion esculentum
AAAAAACAAAGTCTCCTTCACTTCGAAAGAAAAAAATAAAGTCTCCTCCACTTCGAAAGAAAAAAAATTCTCCTCCACTTCGAAAGAAAAGAAATAAAGTCTCCTCCACTTGGAAAGAAAAAAAAATATGAAGTCTTCTCCACACCGAAAGAAAAAAAATGAAGTCTCCTTCACTTCGAAAGAAAAAAATAAAGTCTTCTCCATCCTATGGTGGAAAGTGGTTAACAACAATCTGAATGTTTCACAAATTTCGAATGAAAAAAAAAAACCCTTCGTCGGCATTATAATTTCGTCAGAAGGCAAAAATCTTGTTCGTCAATTTGGAATGTGACCTTGAAAAGCACTGGGCTTGCAACTTCATCGCTGCTGGGACACAGAGAAGGATTTAAATTTCAGTAATGGATCGAAAAGCAAAGATGGAGACAGACTTCCTCACCGTTTTTGAGTTCATGCGAACTTCTGTAGGAAAATATTCTTGATTATGAAAAGTTAAATCTATTCGTTCTTAGCCGAAAACAGATTGAATAGATTTATTCTGGCCGGTAGCCACCAAGGTGGAGACACCCATATTAAACATTTAAATCCAGTTATATTCTGAACACTTCATTATTTTTAAGACAGGTTGAGAATCCTTTATTCGAAACCCTTGGGGCCGGAAGTGCTTCGGTTTTCAGATTTTTCGGATTTTGAAATATAGATTATTTAATTTGTACATAATATCTATAAAATGGGGCTGCTTGGGAATGGAACCCAAGCATAAACACGATATTCCTTTACATTTCTGTTATGGTAATTTACCCACGCACGCATGGACTCTCCCAGCTATAAATAGGAGCCGGTACTGCCTTTTAGACAGGGAAGTTTCCAGCAGTCAGCTCTGATAATTGGACCAAACATTCTTGCTGTAACACTCTCGTTTCTATATGTTTGTATTACTGTTTCTGTTAATGTTTTTGTTTAACTCAATTCTTCTCTTTGTGTCTTTATTTCTGGCCCCAACAAAAAGAAAGAAAGAAAAATTGAAAGAAAGCAAGAATGAAAAAAAGAAACCATGAAAGAAAGAAAGAATGAAATTAAGAAAAAACGAACGAATGAAATTAAGAAAGAATGAAATAATGAAAGAAAAAAAGAAAGAATGAAAGAAAGTGCTATAGTAATTTACCCACGCACGCATGGACTTTTCCAGCTATAAATAGGAGCAGGTACTGCCTTTTGGAGAGGAAAGTTTCCAGCAGTCAGCTCTGACAGTCGGACCGAACATTATTGCTGTAACACTCTCGTTTGTATATGTTTGTATTACTGTTTTCTGTTAATATATTTGTTTAACTCAATTCCTCTCTTGTGTCTTTATTTCTGGCCCTAGGAAGGCCACAACAATTTCCTAACATCTCTTATACATATAATCTGAAGGTAGCTTTATATAAATAACATTTACCCTGAGTGTCGTTTTATATAAATAACATATACTCTGAAAGTAGTTCTATATAAAATTTAATAGATTTTGTATACATACAGATACAGGTAATGATGCTAGCCATGTAATAATAACACGGATTTTTTAAGTGGTGAAATTTAAATTCGAAACTCGATCAATTAAACTTTCTAGAGTTCTTATCAATGGATACTTATAAAGTCACCGCCATTTGCGAAGAACATTCAGTCATGTTTTTTAGTAGTTGCAGATCATGTAAATGTAGATGAGGTGGGCGAGTGACTGGGCACGAAGGCCAAAGGATTATTATGATTATCCTTTGCCTATACTTTGGTTTGACACAGAAAAGACGAGGGTCTATCCTGAAAGATTCTATTATTATTATTATTATTATTTGAGTTGTTATCCTCCTGGATTCTAACCCTAACCCGGTTTCGATCTGATGATGTTTGTATCTCGGCTTCTACCCACAGCTTACAAACACAACCCTTTCCTTATGAGCTATTTCAAGCAATGCTGCACCGTTCACACACCCAAGGCATCTTCCCAAATCGAAAGGTTCCAGGAAACAGTCCTGAGGGTCGCCAACCACAAAATGGGCAACTTGAGCTGCATTTCTTTGATTTGCCCTGCCAGGTCTTGGCACCCTTCGGCATTTTCTTCTGCTTCGCCTACAAGATATTATCACAAAGTATTGTAACGTCGATCAGGGTTCATTCATGACTGCTCTTGTGCACAAATGTGATATCAGGGCGATTGCTTGCCAAGCGCTTGTTAGTCAAGATGGTCTTATTCCACATGTATTTTACTTGTCCATTCTCGGCTACTGACGATTGCTACGATCACTGAAGCTCGTACTGTTAAATAATAGTTTAGCATACGATTACTTTTAAGGGAAGTATATCTCGGCTCCGACTTCTGGAGGCTGATATTCGGGGCCAGATGTAAGCCATAATAGGGAAATCGGTTTTCATTGACTGAGTTAGCGTGAGAAAGATAGACAGGAGAAAGGTTTCGGAGAGTTGGTTCTTACCCGTCAAGCGATGTAGACGTCTTCTCTTTCGTGTCCGAAACGGGTCCTTAGTGAAGGAGGGAGACTCCATACACTGGATAGTTAGATAATGTACGTCGACATGAGCAATCAAAATAGGTTAAAATTCTTTGTATTTGAAGTCTTTCATTGCCGACCCCCACCTCAATTGGCGATCGCCGACCGAGAGACGAGACCACCCCAATCAGGGGGCTATGCAGCAGCACCAATTCTCTGCACATACGAGATCATACATCTTATATATTATTATTATGGAATCTACCGACTTTTCGACCCTTAAAATGTATGAGGATAGTCACGTATGCAAATTACAAACTTCCCGCCCCCGGGGTGGAAATGAACAGAATGACAGGAGAGTTTCATAAGATTTATACTAAGCTGTATGATTATCTCCTCTTAGTAACTAATCAACTAACGGAAAATTCTAAGATGAACAAGACCGCCATTATATTAAGCACGTTTTAGTTGCAAGCGATCATCAGATCATCAATATTATATAATGTCAAGTTCGCTTGAGTCATATATATATATATATATATATATATATATATATATATATATATATATATATATGACAGGAGAGTTCCATATGTGTGACACCTTTTTTATATCGAGTATAGTGTGATGAACAAATGAAGAATAGGGCAACTCTACTTAAATCCCAATCAATGTATATACATATTATGATTTTAGGTAGATATGCTCATGACATACGTAAATCATCCTGTCATTTTTGACGGGTACTATGCTATTATATTTTTAGTGTGTGTAATTAGCAATCGCTTTTTTTTCAAAAATTGGAACAGAGGATCAAGATTGGGTTTCCAGTTCCTTCTAAAGTCTACTTCAACTCTATACTTCTAACGTCTCCACCTGAACTCTGAAAATTGATTTCCTAATTATTTATTTATTTTTCTTCCTTCTCAATAGAAGTAGATAGGTTTGCCTATCGCTTGCTTCACACTCCTCTCCAGTCTTTTGAACAGGAGTAGATATTTATCCCTTGTTTCCTCTTTAGGATTGGGTTTCCAGTTCCTTCTAAAGTCTACTTCAACTCTATACTTCTGACGTCTCCACCTGAACTCTGAAAATTGATTTCCTAATTATTTATTTATTTTTCTTTCTTCTCAACAGAAGTAGATAGGTTTGCCTATCGCTTGTTTCACACACCTCTCCGGTCTTTTCAACAGGAGTAGACGTTTCTCCCTTGTTTCCACTTTAAAATTGGGTTTCTGGTTCCTTCTAAAGTCTACTTCATCTGTATACTTGTAACGCTTATCCTTTCGTTCGCTAATACAACTCCACAAAATAATCTTGTACCATGATTGCCTCGCGGGTCTTGTATTGGGTGAATATTAGTAAAAAAAGAAAAAGAAAGCATTTTCTTCTTTTATGGGCAGTGCCTCTTCATGACATAGGCGGTTACGCCTCTCCACGGCTTCCTATACTTTTAACATTAAGCAGTGTTTCTTATTACTCCCTGTTTATTTGATACGATACTTGAAGTCTCCCTTTTCGCCACTTGCCTTCAAAATGTCCTGCGAATTTCAGATTCTTCAAACCGTCCTTCCTCGTGTTTTCCAGAAATTGGAACTGTCTTCCCAGTTGCTCACATGCTCCCTCAACGGTATTCTCAACATCTTCCTGTAGAACCACATCTCTGTTGACTCAGGTCTCCTCATCATCTGTGAGGTAATTGTTCATTCACTGCCATATAGGAGGATCCATATTACATAGTAGTTCAGTACCAATTTCTTGGTTTCCAGTGAAATTTTCATGTCTCCTAATATTTAGCTTAGTTTCTTGAAGGCTTCTTCCGCTAATCCAATATACCTTCAGATTGATGAGTCATGTCTTTCTTCATATATTATAACACTTCCCAGATAATTACATTTTTGTATTTTGACGTTAGTTAGTCCTTTCTTCTCGCTTTCCTTCACTACCTTCTTTAGAAATGTCTGTAGTTTTCTTACTATGTCTGCCAACTGTACAATTTCATCTGCATATCTTATGTTGTTACGTTTGTGCCTTTTTCTTCCAATCAGGACGTAGGCGATTATGGCTCTCCGCAACTTCCTTTCCCTTGCAGCTTTTAATAAATTTTGACTTTCTGTTATTTCTCCTAATCTCTGTTCCGCCATTCATTTTCTCAAGCTCACTAAATATGTTATGCGTTGTTTTCCTCTGTCTCCCTTACCTTAAATCTGTCCTGTGAGTATCAGATTCTCCAAACCCGCCTTCCTCATTATGTACATCAGAAACCTCAACTGTCTCTTCCTGATATTAACTATACGTTTCCTATTTGTTTCAATTTTCTCTAAAACTTCGTCATTTCTCATATGTTCAGGCCATAGCATGCTCACCATCCTTCTGTAGAACGATATTTCTGTTGCTTGAAGTTTCTTCATCTGTACGAAACTTGTCCATCACTCACTGCCATACCGGAGGACAGATATCAGAACCTCCAGCTCTGTCAAAATAGCCTTGTTGTAAAGGTTGAATAAGTCCGGCGAGAAGACGCATCCTTGTCTTATCCCCCCTTTCTATTTTTGTGTACCTGGTTAATTCATTTTCTTTCTGTATGTAGTCGGTTTGTTCCCAGTAAATGTTCTGGAGTATTATAATACCCCCACCCCCTGAATAAACCAAGGTCTCCTAACAGTTCAAATTGTTCCGTGTGTCTTAACTTATCAAATGGTTTTGCGTCGTCTATAAAAGCGAGGTAATGTTTTGATTTGTTTAAATTATTATTATTATTATTATTATTATTATTATTGAGTTGTTATCCTCCTGGATTCTAACCCTAACCCGGTTTCGATCTGATGATGTTTGTATCTCGGCTTCTACCCACAGCTTACAAACACAACCCTTTCCTTATGAGCTATTTCAAGCAATGCTGCACCGTTCACACACCCAAGGCATCTTCCCAAATCGAAAGGTTCCAGGAAACAGTCCTGAGGGTCGCCAACCACAAAATGGACAACTTGAGCTGCATTTCTTTGATTTGCCCTGCCAGGTCTTGGCACCCTTCGGCATTTTCTTCTGCTTCGCCTACAAGATATTATCACAAAGTATTGTAACGTTGATCAGGGTTCATTCATGACTGCTCTTGTGCACAAATGTGGGTCATTTAATGCCGAAATTTAATTTTCTTGAGAGCTTTGAATTAATAAAAATATGACATGTTATTCTGCTTTCACAATTGAATACATGGTAGATAATTCTCAGCTTTTGTGCATATACATGCTTGTGTGATATGATTACTAGAGGCGGTGATATGTATATTATATGTTGAATTTTTAAAAAGTTATATTTTGGAATACAGTTTGATTTCTTTAAAAATTGTAGGATATTATATGGATTGACGCCATGAAAGAGTTCTTTTATGTTTATTGTTTGTCTGGTTGATTAACTGATTACGTTTGGTGGTAACTCTAAGGGTTATTTAATGCCGAAATCTCTTTATTCTGAATACAATTTTATGGTTTCAGATAACTATATTTTGAACGCAATTGTAAGCCTTTAACTACAGATAAAATGTATTGCTGGTAATTCTACTATAAATAGGTATTGTTAGCAATTTTTTTATATAAAAATGTATTGTCAGTATTTTTACTATAAAAATGCATTTTTATACTTTCATAGTGTTTTGTTTTTGTTGGGGGTCACTATTTGCCCACAGCTGAGGCCCTAACAGGTGCTACCACCCTGGGTAAAGGAAAACCTGAGAACAACAGCAATTAAGTGGTGATAACACGCCCTCCAAAACCTCCAATCTCCCGATCAGAGGCCTTGCTGCAGGATGTTGTTTATTGTCATACCCAGGAATTCGACGTCATGTCATCAGAGCGAGCAATACAAATGCAAAAGGGAGAAAATGGTTTCAGTAGAGCGTGCAGTTATTAAAAAAAACCCACTTCGTGTCAGAACTTGAGACAGCAGGTCGTAATGGAGAAAGAAGCGGGAAAAGAATTGACCAATCTCTCATATATGTATTTCCCGCCTGATTGCTTTTACAGATTGCGTACTTATTGCTCATGATGGCGGACTCATAAGTTGTTTGTGATGGCGGTTATACGCCCAAACATAAACACTTTGCCTGAACAAAGCATGTCAAACATTAAAATAAGCATTTTCATTATCTTATCGATTATTTTATCGAAACTTTCATTAGACATGGGTGTCGTTTCAACATGCAACTACTCATTTAAAAAAAAAATAATGTCCACCTAAACAAGGCAATAAAGCCACTGGAATACAATGGTGGGTTACTGAGCGTGAGAAAAATCGTAAAAAATATTATTAAGGAGAGAAGACAATAAAAGAACAAGTATTAAGAAGACAGAAGATAATAATTGACTTTGCATTTAAATTTTAATCGTTTCTCTCCAAGCAAGGCAATAAAGCCACTACGACGCAACAGGAGTTTACTGAGTGTGAAAGAATATGAGAAAAAGAAAAATATTATTTAAGAGAGAGAACAATAAAAGAAGAGGAATTAAGTAGACAGAAGATAACGATTGACATTGCATTTAAATTTATGAAGATCAAACTCGACAGGGAAGCAAGAAGCCAGAAAAGAGTTCCACAAGCGAGAAGTGCGATAGAAGAAACTATCAGAATAGAACTTACGGTTACATCAAGCCAATTCAACTGTAAAATGATGGGACTTAACCGCCAATCTAGTACTGCGTTTAAATTCAAATAGCAAAGAGAAAAGTTGATCAGAACAATTACGATGAAAGTATTTCTAGAAAAGAAATTCATCGATCATTCCATAGCGTGAGTTCCGCTTTTATCCTTGGCAGCCTTAATAACTGCCATATTTCTCTGTCACCCCCATTGCCCGGCGGGACAGGGGTAAGTTTTTTGTTCTCAACCCAATACATTTCATGTTTACTTCCCAGTCCAACATTACAATTTTCAGATTTTCAATTTAATATATTGAGTAAATGACTCCAGTTCCGTTGGGTTCCAAACCCGGGTATGAAAAGATGGCACTAGCATAAAAAAAAATCCGTTCTCGACAGCAACACCGATAATAGTAGTAGGGTGGAGAGTGTTGCAATGGGTGAGGGGTCGATAAGGGTGGGGTGTTTTGCAATGGGTTAGGGGTCGACTTGGGTGGGAGTTTTGCAATGGGTTAAAGGTCGATAAGGGTGGGGTGTGTTGCAATGGGTCAGGGGTCAATTTGGGTGGGAAGTGTTGCAATGGGTCAGGGGTCAATTTGGGCGGGTGTGTTGCAATGGGTCAGGGATAGATTTAGTGGTAGGGTCATCGGCAGTGTCGGATATTGATTTACTTTTCTTATTTCAGACGTTTTAGTTGAGGACAGAATTCGAAATCAGCTCTACGATTTCTTACTGCGAGTCGATATCCATTACACCACCTGCACATCCACTCTGTACGAAATCGCCGAGCTTATTTGATTTTTGTTTTTAGATATCAGAGACTAGAATAATGGGATCTTTTTGGATCTTTTAAAATGGTTCAATATAAGAGAGAGAGGCAAAATGGTCTCATCTAATCCATTTTTCCAAATCTAATCAAACATCACATTTTTTAATGATTAGACTTCTTGGTCAGGCTGAGAACTTATCAAGTCTTGAACGTCATCAAGTGATAAAATGATTTCATAAAGACAATTTTTTTCACGTTTAGAAAACTTGAAGCCATTGGTTTCGTCAAGTCTCGTTATGAACCCAGTAACTCATTAAGGTCATCCGGGTTCCGCATAAGCTGTAGCCATAGCAACAACGATATCTCGAGGGCTAGACAGATTTCAGAGTTTTCCTTCACCTAGACTGGTTACTGCCTCAAGAGAATCCATTTCAGAGAGTGATGGGTTCATGCCTTTTACAATGGTATTTAGGCGACAGTGAACGTAACCGTTACGCTACCCACAGACCCGCACCCGTCAAAGCTGTCTCATAAAAAAGTACCGTATATACTCGTGTATCATACGACTTTTGAAGAGCTAATTTTAAGGAGGTCGCCTCATACACGGGATATAGCATTAGCGTATGCGCCAGCAGTGCATACGCTAATTTTAAATCTTGTGTATGATGCGACCTTCTTAAAATTAGCTTTAAAATTAAGTTTTCAAATTCGCTTGATACACGAGTATATACGGTAATTTAAAATTCAATGTTGCTGAATATTCGTCACTTATTTGAAAATTAAAGACATGGATTTTTTTATTACGTTGCATCTTGTTTCACAACTCGATTTTCAGAAAAATAACAGACACACACAAAAGCCGTCCTATTTTCATCTGCAAAACGCAAATTCAGCTAAAAAAAAAATGATGTTTAGTGTAAAAAGAAAAGTTTTATTTTCTTTCTTTCATTTTATTTTTTTAAAGCACATATGCAAGGGCGTAAAATGATCGTAATGCGCCAATGAATTCGGAGTTAAAACGAGGCGTTGATTCCGTGAATTTAGGAAATGATAAGGGGACGGAATTAGAAAACAAAGGAGAAATTGAAAGAGCAAAATCGGTTTTTGCATTTTTTCTCCAGCTGAAAAGAGGAAGAATGACAAACAGTCGCGCGTCTCACATTCCAAAAATAACAAACACTTTCATTATTTTTGATTCTCTTTTTGAATAAATACAATGCATTCGAGGATAAAATGTGAAATACATCCGCCGCCTTCGAGCTCAGCGCGCAAAACATTCACACATATATTAACCATGCGCAGAGAGCTAATGATAAATAGATATACATAGAGATAAGTAGACTGAGATAGATGCAAACAGGTAAAGATAGAGAGATAGATAGATATGAACAGACTGAAAAAGATAGATAGATAAAATAGATATGAGCGAATTCAGATAGATAGATAGATAGATAATTACGCGGTGACTTAGATATAAATACACTACGATAGACGAGACTGAGATAGATATGAATAGACTAATATATATATATATATATATATATATATATATATATATATATAGAGAGAGAGAGAGAGAGAGAGAGAGAGAGAGAGGAGAGATAGATACGAGGAGACTGAGATAGATAGATAGATAGATAGATAGATAGATAGATAGATATGAATAGACTAAGATCTATAGATAAACAGATAGAAACAAGGTGACTGAGATAAATAGATAAACAGAGAGAGAGAGAGAGAGAGAGAGAGAGAGACTAAGATAGATAAATAGATAGATAGATAGATAGGTAGATAGATAGATAGATAGATAGATAGATAGATATGAATAGACTGAGATAGATAGATAGATAGATAGATAGATAGATAGATAGATAGATAGATAGATAGATAGATATGAATAGAATGAGATACAGAGAGAGAGAGAGAGAGAGAGAGAGAGAGAGAGAGAGTTAGGAATAGATTAAGATAGATAGATAGATAGATAGATAGATAGATAGATAGATAGATAGATAGATAGATATGAACATACCGAGATAGATAGATAGATAGATAGGAACAGACTGAGATAGATAGATAGATAGATAGATAGATAGATAGATAGATAGATACATATGAGCAGAGGTTGGTATAGATAGATAGATAGATAGATAGATAGATAGATAGATAGATAGATAGATATGAACAGCCTAAGATAGATAGATAGATAGATAGATAGATAGATAGATAGATAGATAGATAGATAGATGTGAATAAACTGAGATAGATATGAAGAGAGTGAGAGCGAAAGACAAGCTGACAGTGGTGTCGTTGTCGGCCAAAATATCTCTTTCTTTTTATTAATTGACTAAGCAACTCTTATTTGTTGTTCCGTTGCCCTTTTTTTCTGATGTCTGTCCTGCAACTTTGCCGTTCCGTCTTCGCAGAAGGGTTAGGGTTAATCTTTTTCGGCAAAGAATTATCCTAAGTGCCTTTTATAGTCTTCCGGGCAATTGGTTCCCCCTCCCACTTAAAATGATTCTGTCAAAACGAGAAGGAATGCTGAATGAAAGGATGAAAGATCGATTGAAAACATTCCAATCAATCCGTAATCAGTTTGGCTCTGTCACGAAAGAACGTTACCATTAAAAAACGGGAACTGGCGCTAATAGTAACGGGACAAACCGAGTTTAACGTTACGTGGGATAGGAAGTTGTGGAGAGACATGATCGCTCACATCCTGAAGGAAAACGAACGATATCATTAAAGAACGGGAACTGGCGCTAATAGTAACGGGTTTCGAATCAGTCAATAGCTTCTTGGCAAGGAGATCATAATAATGGACTTATTTTCAACTCAGCCATCGATCTCTTGAAAAGGAAGAGGGCTTCATCCCTTGTTTCCTGTTTAGGATTGATTTTCCGCTACCTTCTAAAGTCTTCTCATTTATTTTCACTATCAGTAGCCCTTGCATCTTAGTGGCATTATCGCCTTGCTTGAATGTGAATCAAATTGATTAAAAATGGTATTACCTTCTTTGGCGAAAGAGCTATTTTTGTTAATTGTGTTTGAGACACGTTCTCATGTATACCGCATTGTTGTAAACTAATCATAATTCTTCGCCCATCACAATTTGTTTTAAAATAAAACATTTCCGTTATATTTAAGTAGCGAACCGTAGTTTCGTTTCAGTTAATTTATGTGGAAGTCATACATCAAAGCGACTATCATAACCAACCTGGTGCAAATAATTTTCACTGCTTAATATTGTTATTTAGAGTTGGTTCGTTATCTCCCGTGTTATATAAGGTTTTGATTATTTTCAAATAATGTCTTGGCTTGCAATTTAAATTCAACAGATGTACCTGACCGTAGAGCTTCGTTTTGAGAAGAAAAAAAAACAGTTTGTCAGTTAAGTGCCACACGCGATACTCGCTTGGGCGATCATGCATCTTTCAATACATGACTGACGAGGCAGAAGTTTTTTCCGCAGTAGGTTGCCATTTCTTTCTGCGGTACACTGGTTGCCAACCAAGGCTAAAGAATCCAGTCTGTCCTGCTATTTAACTCATATGGAGGGGGATATCCAGCATGAAACTATTCACGTTTTCCACTTTTGATTAACTCCAGCGACTTCTCCATAAACAGGATGGATCTTTTCTCAGCCGAATGAATAACTCAGTAAATAAATATTATGAATATAAAGGGGTTGGACAAAATAATTGGAACAGGTGCAAATTTCACTCCTATATTTCAAAGACCTATTATATTAAGAACTTTAACTAAAACTTCGTAATTGCAGTTTATATCTATTGTAAATACATTTATTTATCTAATTTACTGTCTTTGTCTTATTTATTTTTAGAATTTAATAAAATTTAAGCTAAATGCGTGACCTCTCTTAGTTCGAAAATGGGCAAATTGTTGGAGCTCGCATGGCAGGAGCCTCGATCACTAAGGTTGCTGAACTGTTTGTTTTTTCAAGAGCTACCATATATGAACTATGACGCAATTCGAGAAACTGGGCAAAAACTCAAGCAACCGTAGCAATTTGGGTCGGACTTGCAAACTTATTGACATGGACTGACGTGTATTGAAACGCAATGTGGCAAAAATCGGAAGAAAGGTAGGGGAGGAAAGAAAGAAAGAAGACAGACAGATTTCGACGTGTTATTTTCTATTTTGTCTTTTCAACAATGAACTGAAAAAAATCTTCTTGTGTCGACCGCAAAATGAATTTACCTTATTTCCGCCTTTTAATCTTTTATGGATTGACAATTATCTCCCGCCCCCCTCTCTCGGCCTTTATTTCTTTCTTTCTTTCTTTTTCTTTCTTTCTTTCTTTCTTTCTTTCTTTCTTTCTTTCTTTCTTTCTTTCTTTCTTTCTTTGCTCATTCTTTCCTTCTCTTTTTCGCTTTTCATTTCTCTTTCATTCTTTTTCTCTTTCCTTTCTTTCTTTGTTTGTTTGTTTCTTTCTTTCGTCATTCATCAATCCATTCTTTCTTTCTTTCTTTAAAAAAGAAAATCTTTTTTAAAGTCCTTTCTGTAATATTTCGACCCTGTCAGCGTCCAGAGCGCACAACCCCACCCCCGTTCAAGGCCAACATTTCGAATGCCCTTCTTCGAGGCCGTCTTAGTACTTAGCTATTTGCATATCCCCGTGGTCATTGTTAGAACCCAAGTAAAAGTCTCATTTGGCGCAATACAATCTTCCCACCTACCTCCTTATGCAAGATTAAGGTATATTTTTAATAAATATATGTTTGCTTTTTGTTTGGAGCCTCTTTGACTTAATGCAATATTTTCCATTTTAGAGTCCGACATTCCTCATAAAATGGAACTCAATAATCAATAGTTCATGATTGTCTAGCGCCAGTTTGTCACGTTACCGCGAAAAGTGTGACATTTAAATCTGACCCTTGTTTGCAACATTCGGTCTTGAAACGAAGAAAAAAAAGTTATGTGTGTGAAAAAGACTGTCCTTGTTGTGGAAGGTGCCACTTCGAAATGCTTAGTGGTACTTTGAGAGACAGAACGGATAGATTTGTCGCGAAAACAAATGCTCTATTTGCGTTAAAGATATAATTGTTATAGACCAGCTAAACGCGTGGATCTGATATTTTGTCGACAAGTGATGCGTGGACGATACTAGTAAAATAGTTACAACGCCATCATTTCGAGAGAACGATAATAAAAAAGAAACGAAATATAAACTGGTTACTGGAGATGTATCTCACTTTATACCCGCCCCTTATGTTAAATGCTGTCAAATCAGGGGAACACACTGATGTCTGTGGCTAAACAGAGACAATGAATTTTGTTTTAAGGCTTTTTTTCAAGTCGCGCTCTATATGAAGTTGGAAATATAAAATTCCGTGTGTCGATATTTGCTGATTTTGTCTGATGAATAAATAATACTAAGTCTATTTCCCAGAGGTCAGCCGGGTTAAACGCGTTGGCCTGACCCCCACTACTTATCAGCTATAATGCTTCCCATCTGATTAGGATTTCCTTCTTCCTATTTGTAATTGTAGCTGCTTTCTCTGGTTATAAAAAGAACGGGGAACACTTTTATGTTTAACAACCAACGCATATTACTGGCATGCCGTGGGACCGACCTTGAAATAAACTGATCGCTTTTAGTAAGGGGTCACACGAAACCTGGAGCTGATTTATAAAGCCGTTCATGTAGGTAGTGGCTTTCTAAGCGTAGCTTAGGTGTGGCACAAGGCCAAAGGTATAGGGCACACAGTGAGGATCGAACTCCCTATTCATGTTGTAATTGATCTAGCGATACAAACTTGCTATTACACCACGTCGAATTGTTAAAATGCTGATTTTCTAAGTGTAGTTTAGATATGGCACAAGGCCAAAAGTATGGGGCGCCTAAAAAGGATCGAACTCAGTTTTCAGTTGTAATTGATCTAGTGAGACAAGCTTGTTAACCTTTACGTCACGCTGAAGTGCGCCAGCCGTTCATTTAGGTAGACAGGTAATACATATCCAGTTGGAATATTGACGCAACACGATCTTCTTAATTTACATTTCCTTCTATTTAGCTCACAATATCGTAAATATCTGGATTTTGAATGCAGAACTTGGAAGATTGGCGCTACATAATCTCCTTCACATCCGTCTAGGAATTAATAAATATCTATAGAATGTCATAGGCTTTATTAATGAAGTTTAATCAATTTAGGATATAGAAGTCATCCTTCCAAAATTCTTTTAGTGTCTGCTTTGTATTTTCAGTCACTTCAAAACACCTCGGAAACAAAGCAATTTTATAACAGATCGCTACCTGACCATGTTTCACTACACTCTGGATGGCGGTTTTCTTTTTAAATTTTTCAAACCATCATCATCTTGCCTTGAATGCATTTTCATCTTAAGAAGACGTGCTTGGCATTTTTTTTTTTTTTTTTTTTTTTTTTTGCAAACGTAATATGACAAAATCACCTCGTAACAGTCTCTCATTCACCTACACCAACAACAGCTTCTCAACATCTCCTAGGGCTTTTGGAAAAAAGGTGGTAATTATGCTAATTCCCTTGGCTACATCAGGCTTTTTTTATTTCTGTCTTGTTCCCTAGGATAGGAAGATTTTCTATGCTCTTATTGCTTCTTTTTATCTTTTTTCATTCTTGTCGAATATCCCGATCCTTATCCCTTACTCGTAGCTGCCCTGACGGCATCATGAGTAGATTTCGAATCTAAATTGTTTATTAATGTAAATTACAATATAATTATTAGGGAATATATTCAGTTTAAATACGGGAGTCATAAAGATGACTTCAAACGGCCGCTTTAGACTCCTTTTCTTGTTACCTAAGATTTCTTGCCAGATAGAAATGGAAGTTAGTACTTGCGACGCTCATTACACTTAGACAGACTTGAAAATTATTTACATTATTCGGACTATTGTCCTGATCTTTGTTTATCACAACGTTTCGGCCGTTGTACGCTCCGGCCTTCTTCAGGTGGTTGGAATGTCGAACTGAACCCTTTATTTCGCTCACTGGGGTAATCAGAGGGGAATTAACAGGAGATAACTGACAACTGACATCCATTAGACATGGCACGTGGAACTAGAACAGTCTACCCCAGCGAGCGAAATAAAAGGTTCAGTTCGACATTCCAACCGCCTGAAGAAGGCCGGCGCGTACAACGGCCGAAACGTTGTGATAAACATGGCGACAAAGATGAGGACAATAGTCCGAATAATGTAAATAATGTACATAATACCTCATCTCAGAAATATAGACAGAGACTTGAAAATATTTCTACAAATTTAAAAAAAAAAAACAAACAAAAATTTCTATTAGTGAATAATTTCCGAAAAGTTCAATGAAATTATATAATTATCTGATATTTTTAGAGCTTAAAAATGTTTTTTACTTGTCTTCAACGTTATGATTTTATTGCTCAGCCCAGGGTAAATGTTTTCCAGACAGAATGTGAGGGGGAATGCAATATTTCAAAATCTGCCAAATTGTGTGGATATCTGTGTACGTTTGCTTGTGTACACATTAAATGACACAAGGTCAAGGAGGGGAACGCATAGACATCACATGGGGGGTATACAAGCACCCTCCACCAGGGCACCTAGGGGTGGGGTAATGGTTAGAAAGCTTGTCTCGCTAGAACGATTACGACTGAGTAATGAGTTCGATCCTCACTGGGTGCCCCCTACTTTCGGCCTTGTGCCACATCTAATCTACGCTTGGAAAATCACTACAAGCACCCCCACCAAAAAGGTGTGCGAGACAGAGAATCAGCTCTCTTTATATAATAGAGATTTTCCAAGCGTAGCTTCGATGTGGCACAAGGCAAAAATTATGGGGCGCCCAGTGAGAATCGAACTCACTATTCAGTCGTGATTGTTCTAGCGAAACAAGCTTGCTAACCATTACGCCGCCTCGGGGTGCCCTCTCTCTTTTTATAATGTGTATAGCTGGCCAATCGTATTCGACGATACCCGTCTACTAGGCTGGCTAGCCAATCCCTATTGCAGACGCTCGCTCAGGCACATTTGTGTTTGTCCAACACCCACAGAGCTTTATACTGCAACTATGCTGAGCAGACCTTAGTTACAGTTTCTGGGAAAGAGTGTGTTATCTCGTGTTATCAACAATTGGAAGAAGGCCAGCACGCTCAAGCCCTCGGCCACGATGACTTCCAAAATTCACTCCCGATTGACTACCCAATTTCACTCACAAGGCTTAGGTCAACACGTGGAATGTTTTTTCAGGCACTTTCCAGGCTAGGATCGACCAGTTCTAATAGATCGACCATGGTAAGATTCGAACGCGGGCCTCATGGTCAGAATACGAACGTTCTAACCACTCGGCTATATAATATAGCCTCGTACAAAAAGAAGGTGAGATTATTTACGTGTCGATGTAAACTCCTGTCTCAGGTTGCACTCGACTAAGGATCATAATACTGATTCTATCTCTTCGGTGACGATCACTGTCGCATAAGACGTTTTTTTTTGTAATTTTTAAATGTACAAAACAAAAACAAAAAACTGTGCTGCACCTAGAGCCGTATTACGGATGGGAGACGACCGATTGCTGTGTAGGTTGACTAGGGTGTCGGATGTGCCTGAGTCCGCTAAGCATAAAAATTGTTACTAGTTACTTTATACGGCCTGCTATGTAAGGTAATCTGTAACCTGTTAGCCGAAATAGCAGTTTCTGTTAGAACGAATTCAGTTTTCCCCCCTGTCGCGTGCTGTTTATTGGTAATATCAGTAAAAAAAATTGACTTTGTCTGCATCTGCTAAATTATTCCTCTTCCATCAATTGTCTCTACTTCACTTCTTAAAAAAAAGATTTCTACACAGAAAAATAGATGACTTTAATATTCTAAAACAAAATAATCCAAATTTGAAAATATTTATTTTTTATTTATTTTTTTTTTTAACAAAGTTTGAACAAAGTATCTATAAGCAAAATGTTGTTTTTTTTCTATTCTCTGCCAGCTGCAATGATGAAGAAAGTATTACCTCGAACCATCGCCAGTGAGACACGCTGCAAGAGCCACTCTCTTTCGCGAGGCTCGGCGCTTAATCGAGACACAATCGCGCCAATCCCCCGAAGGAACGCCATCAAACGAGGGTCAATAACCCCAGAAGTCTCCACTGCCACAGGAGTAAAAAAAAATCTATCAGCAAGAAAATATTTAACTAATTTTTTTTATTTCTACGTCCCGAGCGACGGATCCCGGCTCAACCGTTGACTTGATCAAATTACTGGTCGAAAATATCTCGGCACAGGTCACATCCCAAATCAACGGCTTCCCCATTTTGAAAGCTTTAGAGATGTCCAAAGGTACAGACCGGGCTTCACCATTCTTATCTAGATCTTGATAGACTCTTTCCGCAATTATTCATATTACACTGTTGTTCACCCAATAAGAGACACAGTAGCCAATCAAAGTAGCAGTTTAGTGAATTAGGTTGTTGTATGAGCGTAAAAAGAAAAGATAAGAAGTGTGCTTTATGGGGATATGTAGGATAGATAACATTTGACCCTAGACTTGAAGAGGTTAAGATTGTAGTGATCAGGGAAGCATCCTCTCGGGAGTATGTTCCACAATTCAATAGTTCTTTGGAAGAAGCTGTTCCAGTGCAACTTTCTCTTTAATAATGGAATACAAAGGGAATCAGGTGATACATACTTGTATACGTGTCATGGCGGGTCCTAGCCATGTAGGTCTGAACTGGTAGAACTCTAGACTGTAGCTCGTCAGACCATTTGTCATGGAAATGACGATGGAGTAGCGAGAGGCTTGCGACTTGCAAAAGGAAATGTAGAATGGATTCGACTCTCTATTGCTCTCCTCTGTGTGGTTTTGATTCGGGCACGGATTTCTATTTCTTGTGATCCAAGTACTCTGATAACTGTGGGCATCACAGCCCCCTTAATTTTCTACACTTTTCTATCGTAAGGCCCTGCTATTTTTTCGAGATTTTCCTTCACTTTTCCGTTTGTTTGAACAGGAAAATTTATTGAGAAAGTTTCAGATGACCTGGCATGGATTAAGAGATCCATTTGAATCGCCAGTATTCCAAATTTTAGCTACACTTTTTTTGGACACTGACTCGTTATGAACTGCCAAAACAGTATTATCAGCAACATAAGTCAAGAATGACAACTACTGTCTCATAACAACTGTACATATCTTGGCCAGGAATTTATAAGAATGTAAATTAGCCTCGAGTACTTCATTTTGGTATGTTTTCAGGGATTTAGATAAAGACCAAATTGTTGTAGTCGGAAAACCAGGCCATATGATTTTCAAAACGGTACGACTTTTGGAGGTGACTTGCTTTATATATAGTAACACCAGTAATCCGAAGGGGTAAAATCATCGGTATGCGGAAACAATTAAACGAGAAATGAATGGAAGATTTTCTGCCAAGTACGGGCCAACAGACGGCCTAATGTGGCACATTTTTAGACAGTTTTTGACAGTGTTTTAATTTAAACAGTTTGCATTAGGTCCATCTGCCTGTGAATTGAAGAAAATATGTTATTTTCTTTACTGGGATTCCTCGAATACACAGATTCATAGTCTTAATGCACACTGTTTAAACTAAAATTAAAAAAAACGGGCGTATATTTCAAATACGAATATACACTAATAATCTTATCTTACGGCTGGCCACTCGTATTCGAGAATACCTCTCTACTAGGGTGGCTAGCTAATCCATATTGCAGGCGCTTGCACAGGCACATTTTTGTGTTTATTCAACATCTACAGAGCCCGACGAGGGTTTATCCGGCAACTATGCAAAGGATGACCTGTGTTACAATTTCTGGGGGAGAAGCGTGTTATCTAGCGTGATCAACAATCTGAACAAAGCCAGTACGTTCAAACCCTCGGTCACGATGACTTGTGGATTCGTGCTAGCACCGCCATCGATGTCTACTCAATTTCACTTTGGGTTCAACCGAGAAATGGTTTTCAGGTATTTTCCAAAGGTACCTCAAGTTGGGGCCACCCCCTCCAGACCAATAACATCAAGAAGTCACTTCTAGGAAATCGACAATGTTGAGATTCAGACTCGGGTCTCATGGCCAGAAAGCGATGTGGTCATTAATAGTAATTATATCGTTTAAAGTAATATATATATATATATATATATATATATATATATATATATATATATATATATATATATATATATATATATATAAAAGTGAACATTGAAGTCAACACTCAGAGATGCCAGGCTGTTTCATACTGGATGCAATCGTCAGGCGGCTTGACGATTGTGTCTAGCTTGAAACAGCCTGTCGCCTCTGAATATTAACTTCAATGTTCACTTTTATATTTATATTTACATACGCTCTATCTTTGATATTGAGCACTTTATCCCGTAAATATAGCACACCTTAAAACTATATTTCTTCATATATATATATATATATATATATATATATATATATATATATGAGATAACGATATATATTTTTATATATCAACAACAGCATTGGGGATATTGTTTGACAAAGGGGAACAAGTTTACTTATGACGCGTTTCGCCATTCAGGGCTTCATCAGACTAAATTTGTTATATTGTTCGACTACACATGCGCACAACAGAGGGTGCTGGAAATTTTATAATTTTTTTTTGTCTAACCTAATACATTTTGAGTCTTTTTACTTTTCTTTGCATTACTTTTGTAAGTAGTTATTCCACATTGTGATATTAGAAGATCTGCCTGGAATGGTGAAATGTGATAAGAACTAGGGCGCATATATATATATATATATATATATATATATATATATATATATAATAAAATATATATTTTAAGGTATGCTGTAATTATGAAGATGTTTACCCACACCCTGAAGATGTCCATCTTCACACCCGAAGATGTCACTCCACACACTGAAGATGTCCACTGGCACACGATGATATACACCCACACCCCGGAGATTTTCACCCGCACCGAAGAAGATGTGCACCCACACCCCGAAGATGTCTACCCACACCCCGAAGATGTTCACTTGTACCCCCGAGATGACCGCCCGCACGTCCAAGATGCCCACCCACATCCCGAATATGTATACCCACACCCCGAAGGTGTCTACGCAGACCCCGAAGATGTCTATCCAGACCCCG
>OZ038516.1:71397776-71430276 GCA_964036315.1 Acanthosepion esculentum
TCTATCTATCTATCTATCTATCTATCTAAGCCATTATAATGACGGTATTTCTTTACCGAAATGTCAGGCCAGTCGTTAAATACCGAAACAATTTTGCGATAAATAACTTAAGTAGGGAAAACATTTTAGATCATCGATATTTCTAACCCTTGCTTTTGTAGTTCATATTGGAAAATGACACCTGGGGAGGGAAATATGTGGGCACTTTTCTTTCTGTTTTAATCTTCAATAAGGAATGCGAAGCACGTTACGCGCACCCAGAGACATTCAGATGGGTGTGTTTCAAGGTGGAAGGTTGTTATCTATAAAATCGAAAAAAAAAATTACCATAACAAAAAGATAAAAAAAGATTTATTTGCCAATCTATAAAAACAGATAAACACTGAACAGTAAAGTGAAAGTCTCCTTTTCCTACTTCATTTGCGCAGTCAAAATAACCTTTTCAATTTGAAGAGTGATTGTATTTGAAACACGCCTCCATTCGCCAATTGCCAGATTAGACAATTGTTATCATATTTGGGGAATTCAATATTTAAATGCCCGTTCAAGAAATAGAAAAATGTGTTTTCATTGTTTTCGCTTAAATAACAGTTTAGGAACACAATGCATACGACGTGAAGGTTAGGGTTAGGGTTATGGTAAGGGTTGGGTTAGGGTTAGGGCAAGGGTTGGGTTAGGGTGAGGGCGGGTTAGGGTTAGGTGATTGTTAATTTTAACTGATTGTTTTCCTCTGTGGATAATTAGTAAATAAATAAATATTTCAAATAGAAATTCGGCAAGCGAGACAATGCTTGGACTTCTGAAATAGGACCAGAAAACAAAAACACTGTTTTTTAAACAAAGAGACGACATTCCATGTTAGTGCCTATTTTAGATAAGTATATACATAGACGAACATACACCCGTGTGTGTGTGTGTGTGTGTGTGTGTGTGTGTGAGTGTGTGTGTGTGTGTGAATCGATTAAGACGATTTCCAAAATAAAACCCAATGTTTCGTCGGCTGGACAAATTTGGGGAAATGGACTGTTTCAAGCACTTTTCAGAATAGCTCTCTCTCTCCCCCTCACACGCACACACACTCTTGCATATATATATATATATATATATATATATATATATATATATATATATATATATATATATAAGTGGACATGGAAGTCAGCACAGAGGCGACAGTCTGTTTCATGCTAGTGCAATCGTCAGGCGACGATTGCACTAGCATGAAACAGACTGTCGCCTGACGATTGCACTAGCATGAAACAGACTGTCGCCTCTAAGTGCTGACTTCCATGTCCACTTTTATATTTACACACGCTCTATCTCTGATATTGAGCACTTTATCCCATAAATATAGCACACTTTAAGACTATATTTCTTCATATATATATATATATATATATATATATATATATATATATATATATATATATATATATATATATATATATGTTGTTTTCGATTGTGTACATTAAACCTCAAGCTTGTCGGACGTTCGTTTCGTGCCCTTACGTGTTCGATTAAACTAAATAATCATGTCTAAATGAAAAAGAAAGAAAGATAGAAAGAAAAAATAAGAAGTCCCCCCCCTCTTCCATATATTTTCTTTTTATTGTCACTTGTCTAATTCAGAATGTAACTAAAAACAAAACACGTCAAATATTTGCTTCTCAGAAATGACGGACCGGCTCGGTGAATGGGTTTTTTAATCGAAAACTTTCATATCTTGTATATTTTTTTTATTAAAATAATCATTTCTTTTTCTAACTAGTAATTTTACAAACAATTTCTTGTTCACAATGACGTCCCTTTATGGATGATGTTTTTGTTTTCAGTCTGTTATGGACATTTAAAAAAAAAAAAAATTTTTTTATGTGTAATCAATCTAGTAAAATAAAAACATCCACTGAATTGATTGCACATTTCGTTTCGTACATAAAAGGTTTGTATCGTTATAAGGTACGCTAAATTGAATTATTTTAATTGAATTTTGATTATATTTTCCACGTTAATAAACTCGGATTTTCCTCAAGACTTAGAACCTTCAATTCAATTATGTGCTTGATATGAGACCAGACTCTGCAGTGTCGTTCACACACACACGCATATCATCAGGTGTGCCCAGTGTATTGTTGTTTGTTTTGAACTTTACGTTTCTTTCTTTCGTTTTGGTATATTTATAAAAATAAATATATATTACCAGACAACCGAAATTAAAAAGCATTTACCCTATTTCTGGATATACGTTTACTTAGATAGATAGATATATAGAGAGAGAATATTATTTTAATTTAAAATAATGTATTTGCTATAAACAGGTAGGTAGACATCGGTAAGCAAATGGAAATATTTTTCGTACGTCCCTTACAATAAGAAACACACACACACACACACACACACACACACACACACACACACACACACACACACACACACAGAATCGTGTTACAGTAAAAGGTACAACTTACCTTGATATGGTCGAATCAGTAATTGTTAGTGACTTACGTTTCGTAAGTCCAACCCCCATGTGTAAAAACGTCTGCTGCTATATCCAAGGTAAGTTAGCGACTCAATTGCAAAAGGTTTTCCACAACTCGAAAAAGTAATTAAAATTTATAAAAAGAGTGAGATAGAAAGAGAGAGAAGCGGAGAACTGGTATCTCTCACTCTTGTCAGGTCTTCCGGGTTTATTATTATGTGTGTACACAAGCAGACCCCCTCCTAATATTAAAAGAAAGACAGTTGACAACGCTGCAATCGACACTGAGTGAACAGAATCGTATATAGTCCGAAGCGAATGGCCTGTGAGGAATGCGGGATATTCAAGCAGCAGCAGCAGCAGCGGCAGCGGTGGCGGTGGCGGTGGCAACGGCTGCTAGAGCAGGCGGAGGCGGCGTTCAACTGACCACTGTTCTGTGCATGGCGCGCGGGGGAGGGGGGGAGTCCTGAATTGTCTTGGGGATAGTTAGACTACTTTGTTTTATTGAAAGAAATACAGGTTTCTCCAACAAAAATGAGAGTGGACATTCGCTCTTTTGATCGACACTCTTGTTGTGCCGTTAAAATATGACGGGCTAGCTAGCTAGTAAGATAGAAAGACAGACAGACAGATAGATAGATAGATAGAGAGAGAGAGAGAGAGAGAGAGAGAGAGAGAGAGAGAGAGAGAGAGAGAGAGAGAGAGGAGATATAGACAGACAGAAAGACAGACAGATAGATATATAAATAGATAGATAGATAGATATGACTATACTGGGATAGATAGATAGATAGATAGATAGATAGATAGATAGATAGATAGATAAGATAGATAGATAGATAGATAGATAGATAGATAGATAGATAGATAGATAAGATAGATAGATAGATAGATAGATAGGAAGAGACTAGATAGGTATGAAAAGATTGTGATGAATAGCCGGACAGATAGATATAAACAGGCTAAGACTGATAGATAGATAGATAGATAGATAGATAGATAGATAGATAGATAGATATGGGTAGACTGAGATAAATAGATAGATAGATAGATAGATAGATAGATTGATAGATAGATATAAGACACGGATGTGATACCAATCATCGTCGTTAGTAACCGTTACTATACGATGAGGAAGTTGTGACAGTCACCCACTTTGTTTTCCCACGCCCGAGAAGAGATGAGAACGAACATCTTTATTTTAATTGTGAGTTAAAGAAAGTCAAGTGTTTTATATGCATTCACAATGGCGTGTCGGGTGGCCACTTGATTCCTGGCCTGACTCATGACACAAACGAGTCAACATTTAAAAGAAAGCCATTTTGAATGCTCTTCCTTAAAATATTGGCTTTATTATTCATATTTATTGCATTATGGATAGACTGAGATAGATAGATAGATAGATAGATAGATAGATAGATAGATAGATAGATAGATAGATAGATAGATAGATAGATATGAGGGGACTGAGATAGATAGACTGATAGATAGATAGATAGATAGATAGATATGAAGGCACTGAGATAGATATGGGTAGACTGAGATAGATAGATAGATAGATAGATTGGTAGATAGATAGATAGATTTGAAGAAAATGAGATAGATAGATAGATAGATAGATAGGTAGATAGATAAATAGATATGAAGGCACTGAGATAGATAGATAGATAGATATGAAGGCACTGAGATAGACAGACAGATAGATAGATAGATAGATAGATAGATAGATAGATAGATAGATATAGATATGAAGGGACTGAGATAGATAGATAGATAGATAGATAGATAGATAGATAGATAGATAGATATGAAGGGACTGAGATAGATAGATAGATAGATAGATAGATAGATAGATAGATAGATAGATAGATATGAAGGGACTGAGATAGATAGATAGATAGATAGATAGATAGATAGATAGATATGAAGGGACTGAGATAGATAGATAGATAGATAGATAGATAGATAGATAGATAGAAAGTGTGTAGCTTCAGAATGGGACTCCTTCGAAGGAGATTAGATGCATTTACGACACACTCCGAGTCGTGTAGTGCATGAATAATGATAAAGTCGGATAATCACCTCCCCTTGTACTCACCAAGCCATCTTTCAAAATCGTCGATTACGTTCTGCTGATTGGCTGAAAATAATCCTGTGAAGCGCCTTCCTTTACAGGTCTTCTTTTTTCTTTTTATTATCCTGAACAAGACGCAGCCAGTCAGTTGCCATGCTTGATAGACGCTTAGGCGATCATGTATCTTTTGATACATGACGAGACAGATTTTTTCCCGCAGTAGGTTATCATTTCTTTCTGCGTGTAAACCAGTCGTCATCCAAAGCAACCCAGTCTGTCCTGCTATTTACCTATAGCTGCGGGGGGGGGGGAGACGAGGATTCATATCTTTCCCAAGGATATTAGCACGTAAGTGAATGTAATGGATTCGACTGAAATTCGAACTCGGCTCTCCGATTCCTCAATTCGAGCCGCTATCCATTACTCCACAGCATCGCCATAAACAGACTCGGAAACAAAACTTTGCAAGAATTCTCACTGATTGGAAATGTTTTCGTTCTAATTAATGGAAAGAGACGTTTATTTTTCACAGAATTTTTTTTTACCAAAGGTTAAATATCACGATTCCTCATATCCCAGAAATTTTCCAGTTCCCTGAGTTCAAAGCCTTATCAAGAAATTAAAAACTATTGATTCATTCATTTTGTCAGTACATTTTACGTCACTGCAGGCATCACTCCTCCTTTGTCTGTTGTAATTGTGGTTCACGGTAACATTCAAGACAAAATAATACAATGGCTTGCCGGTTCATTTGCACTGGGGATGTTGATGTTACCCCATCCCTCCTCTCAGAAGTTCCTTCGCCCACCGGTAAAGCCGTTGACCACTAAGGCGCAGCTCCTATGCACAGGCTGGCGACTAGCCGATGGACAGGACAGATGTGTTGTGAGAAGCGTTCCCCTTCACCGCTCGGGTCGGGAAACTACCCTCACACAGTTTAGCCGGTAGGTCGATGCCGTTGACCGGTGTGTGGCTGTCGCATTACTCAGGCGACGTCTTGTAGCCATGTATGAAAGTTGGATGTAGGCCGTGGACCAGTACAGTTACGCATCCCAATTCACCTGAGTAAAACAGGGTCGACCACTTCGCTGCAAAGGGATTCGTTTCACAAGAAAAGTAGGCCGAGACATTAAGAATAATCTGAAGATCACCATTGCTCATAAATCCCTCTGCTATTTAGACTTAATCTTCCAGCATTATGGATTGAGGCTAGGTAAAAGGACTGGGAGTCTACGGCATCTGGGTAAACATTAGCCGATCTAATACCTCAGGACCAAAGAGCGGGAAATGTTTTGTAATCATAAAAATAATAATGCGGGTTTTATATGACATTAAATATTGTAGTTAGAAAAATCTATAAAATGACAATTCTGCATTTAAAAAGAAAGTTTGACCGTTGGGTATTGGTTAACGAGCTGAATTTGCAGCTCATTATTATTATGCTGAATTCTAGCCTCACTGGCTATTTAGGAGTTATGCCTTTTGCGAGATTCATCTGAACTTAGAAAATCTCAATGCGAGGTATGGCTAGGGCGCCATACAATAAATCGACGGTGAGCAATCTTCATATTAAATGTCATCCCAACCGGTAATGATTTCACTACATTTGAAAATAGTCGCCTGACAGAGCTTCTTTTTTTCTTTTCTTTTGATCTCTCTTTTTTAATTTTCTTTCTTTCTTTCTTTCTTTCTTTCTTTCTTTCTTTCTTTCTTTCTTTCTTACATTTGGTCTTTCTTTTTTCTTTCCTTTTCTTTCTTTCCTTGTCTTTCTTTTATTCTTTTAATCTTTCTTTTCTTTTTTCATTCTTTCTTTCTTCGTTTATTTGAATTCTTTTTTCTTTCCATTTTATTCCTGTTTTTCCGTTTTTTTTCTTCTTCTTGAATTGATCCCTTCTCTTTACCTTTTTCTTTTCCATTTTTTTTCCATGTTTTTCATTTTCATTTCTTTCGTTTCTTATTTTTCTTTCTTTCTTTACTTTTCTTTCTTTCTTTCTTTCTTTCTTTCTTTCTTTCTTTCTTTCTTATAATCTTCTCTTTTCTCATTTCTTCATTTGTTTCTTTCTTTCTTTACATCTTTCTTGTTTGTTTCTTTTATGGCGATCTTTCGAATCATTTCTTTCTTTCTTTTTTCTTTCTTTCTTTCTTTTTTCTTTCTTTCTTTCTTTTTTCTTTCTTTCTTTCCTTTCTATTTTTTCTTTTGCTTTCTTTTTTTAGTCTTTGATTTTTTTCCTTCCTTCTTCCTTTTTTAGGGCTTCATCTTATTCTTTCTACTTCTTGTTTCTCTTCTTTTTTTCTCTTTCTCGTACCCTTTCTTTCTGTCTTTCTGTCTTTCTTTCTTTCTAATTGACAAATTAATCATGAATGTCCCATGTATTTCTCGGTAGAGCCAGAAACTTTCTTTTTACGCAAACCTAATTAAAAACGAGTCTCACTGCAGTCTTTTGTGTCGTGTGTCTTTTCTGACACAAGGAACGCACCTTTCTACATAAAACGGAAATGTCTGTTGATTAAACATATTTATAGCATAAGAAAACCTTACACACACATACACCCCCCACCACACGCACACAAACACACAGACACACACACACACACACACACACACACACACACACACACACACACATATATATATATATTCAGTTGTATGTATATGAGTTCGTGACCCTGGCTTTCACGCTTTTGCAAAAGCGTGAAACGCAGGGTCACGAACTCATATCCATACAACTGAATACTTTAGTTTTACCACTGTCATTGAGCGCGCTTCACTAATTATTGCGCATGTAAAATAATATATATATATATATATATATATATATATATATATATATATATATATATATATATATATATATATATATAGTGAAATCTTGATTTAAAGGAAATATCGGCTTTGAGGAAAAACTCGTGAGTCACATGGACGACAACGAACTGAGCTTTGATTTTTGACTCAAGAGCGTCCTGGTTTAGACGATAAACTACATCCAGCAGCAAGGCTTCTGATCGTGAGATTTTGAAAAAAAAATTACCATCAAGACATTTGACTCTCGGCAAAAAGCCTCTTTACAAAAATGCGCCAATGAAACCTGATCTACAAACTGATTTCTTACAAAGAATACATATTCTATTCATACGAACCTATCCTAAATATCTTGTCGATATTGAATAACCTACTGAGTTTGAGATGCCGTAAAGCTAAATAAGCAAAAAAACAAAACAAAAAAAAAACGGCTTTAGATAAATACTAGGACGAATTGTTCACCGATTCCGGGTTAAGTTATTTAAGTACACGTCAACTTTGTTAAGAAGAAACTTAGCTGGAAATGAAAAATCTTGCTGATTTTAGCAATTGTTAATGATTGTTTTTAGCAACTTGGTGTCTTATGGTTTTGCTGTTATCTTTTTCTGCTACGTGCTGCGTCCCCTCAGGACGTGGGCAATCAAGGCTCTCTACCATTTCCTGATACAAGCTCGTTAATTAGGTTATACGCTGCTTTCCTTTGTCCCTTTTTCCATCAATATTTGCTGTGGGTGTCACATTTTTCAAACCCTCTTTTCTCATTAGGTGCCCTAGAAATCTCAATTGTCGCTTTTTGGTGTTAAGTGTAAGTTTCCTTTTTGTTTCCATTTTTTCATAAAACTTCATGGTTGCTCACATCTTCAATTCATCATATTCTCATCATCCTTCTGTATAACCTAATTTCTGTTGCTTTGTGTTACTTCTTCATCTCTGATGGGATGGTCTAGCATTCACTGCCTTATAGGAGGACTGATATTATATAACTGATTAGGACTTATTTCTAATGAAATTTTCTTGTTAATACTTTGCTTAGGTTTTGGAAGGCATCATTCACTATGACAATGCGCCTTTGGAGTCGCGTTTTCTGTCCGCTGTTAAAAGACTTCCTAAATATTTAAATTTTTGGACTTGTTAATTTTTTGAATTTGTAATTCGCATATTATTTTTTTTTTTTGCAACTATACATTCTGTCTTCTTGCAGTTGATGCTTAGTCCATTCTTCTCGCCTTCCTTTACTACTTTCTGTAGAAGTTATCGTAGTTTCTTCTTCTGTGTCTGCTATCAACACTGTGCCATCTGCATATCTTATGTTGTTAAGACTGTGGCAGCCAATAAAGAATACTGGTAGGAATTTTAATTTTTGTTTAATAATCAATTCACCCCAAGCAAGGTAATAATACCACTGAGACGCAAGAGTCTACTGTAAGTAAAAGAGAATAAAAGGTCTTTAGAAGGAACCGGAAGTCCAATCCATAACAGGAAACAAGGGATGAACTTCTCTTCATCTCACTGTAAATGCTGAATAAGTCCGGTGAGAAGACACATCCTAGTTTTACATCCCATTCTATTTATGTATATACAGAAGTTCCTCGGGTTACGTCGGACCCGACGTACGGTGTTTCCGGGTTACGGTGCCATCTCCCATAATATAATACGTCGTCACGTGGTGCTATATGGGGAAGACGGCGTTGTTTCTTTACCGGCTGTACGCCATATTGGATTCTGCTTCATTCGCTATCTCTCGTTTGTGTCGTTTTTTGGGGAAGTTTTTGCCCGTCATTATGGCTCCCAAGAGTAAGGCAGACTCGTGGGTGATTATGTCGGTGAGTTCCGACCTACGTCAAAAATCAGGTTACGTCACGCCGTAGGAACGGATCTCCGATGTAAGTCGAGGACCTCCTGTATACTGAATTCCTTTTCTATCAGCATGCAGGTGGTTTGCTTCTGGTATAGCTTCTAGATTATTCTAATATCCTTCCCCAGGTCAAATTGGCAGCTGATTTCAAACATGACCTAAAATCTGATGTAAACTGGAGCAAGGAATGCCTTGTTAATTTTAAAATCTTAAAAAAAAACAATACCCCCCCAAAAAAAACTAGTTTCTATTAATCATCTGAGAGAGCCCTCTTTGCCTTCCATCAGCATGGCTGATGCTAACCTCCAATGTAGTCACTCATTGCGCCTGTTCTCCGCTGACATGAAGTGGAAAGATCATATTGAATCCATTGCTATCCAGCTAAGAAAGTTGGTTCAGTGTGTCGTGCTAGACAATCTTTCTCTCCAGAATCTGTCTTACATATCTATTAGTCTACCATTCGCCCATGCTTAGAACATTGCTGCCACATATGGTCCGGTGCTCCCACTATATATCTAGAGATCCTTGATAAAATCCAGAAAGAAAAATAAGCAATATTGGTCCTGATCTGGCATCTCGGCTTCAGTCACATTCCCACCAATGTAAAGTTGCTTCCTTCTGTATTTGTGTTGTATTTGGAAAAAAAAACTCCAGAGCAGTTTAAAAGATTTTAATAATCAAATCATATTCTGAAAGTAAATGTTGAAAAGTAATTTGATTTGTAGATCCCAATATATTTTTTGATGCTTGCTTGGTGATTTGATTTTATTCAACTTTTAATCCAGACCAAATTTAATCTGAGTTTCTGGATCTACTGTGCATTAGAGTGTAAACTAAATAAAGATCAACAGAATTGTTTAGAATTTGGTGGATGTGCAGGTGGTGCAATGGGCAGTCATTTGAAATGAGAAATCAGAGAGCTGAGTTTGAATTCCTGTTGGGTTCATTAAATTCACTTATGTGCAAATATTTGGGAAAGGGATGAATCTATATTCTCTCTCCAGTTATGGGTTAAACAGTAGGACTTGTATATGGAAAAATTATTATATAAAAAATTGTTAATGCATTATTCACTTAAAAAAAAAGATTCTTACAACCCAAAATGTTTCAGCTTCAAATAACCCATGAAGGGTTGATAAACTGTAAGAAAAAACAAATCC
Source organism: Acanthosepion esculentum (assembly GCA_964036315.1). NCBI lineage: Eukaryota > Metazoa > Mollusca > Cephalopoda > Sepiida > Sepiidae > Acanthosepion > Acanthosepion esculentum. Next base: position 71,408,142 of record OZ038516.1, read on the forward strand.
CTCAATCGGTACTCAGAATTTGTATTGGTTCAGTTGATTCTATTTGTCTTCAGTGATAGCTTATTTGCCAGGAAACTAAATTAGGGGCAATAAGGTCAGTAGTTTAATTTGAAATATCTGCTGGTAAACTTGTTACCATTTGGTCAGTCTTATATTGATAAGATTCCAGCAACAGTGGGCTAACATTCTCAGCTGATATGAAGTGGAAAGACTATATTGAATCCATTGCTAGGTCAGCTGCTAAGAAAATTGGTTCACTATGTCATGCTAGACAGTTTTTCTCTCCAGAATCTATCTTGCATATCTATAAGTCTACCTTTCGTCCAGGCTTAGAATATGGCTGCCACATATGGTTCAGTGCCTCTGTCATTTCCATTGAGCTCAAATGAAGAATCTTTTTTTATAAATCCTTTCATGGTAATTGTTCGGCTGAAGTCTTTGCTTCGGTGCCAAGACTTTATGAATTTATACACACAGTAATAGATCAGTAAAAAGATCTCATCGTTTTACATTTGAAATGGCTAAATGCAAACATAATTTCTTTGCTAACAGTTTGTTTTCTCTCACTTCTCGCCTGTGGAACTCCCTCCCGGCTTCATGTTTTCCAGCCAACTTTCATCTTCAAACATTTAAATGCAATATCACTTGTTATATTCTTAATTCCTCTTCTTTTATTGGCCTTGCTCCTTAATAAGGTTTGTCTTTTTCTTTTTCTTTCACACTCGGTACCTCTTTGTGTCTTAGTGGCTATATTGCCTTGCTTGGAGTGAAGTGATAAATATATATATATACACACACATACATACATATATATATATATATATATATGAAGAAATATAGTCTTAAGAAGTGCTATATATAGATGGGATAAAGTGCTCAATATCAGAGATAGAGCGTGTGTAAATATAAAAGTGAACATAGAAGTCAACACTTAGAGGCGGCAGGCTCTTTCATGCTAGACGCAATCATCAGGCCTATATACATATAGGAGGCACAGTGGAGTAATGGATAACGGCTTGGATAACGGCTTGGATTGACGAATCGGAGAGCCGAGTTCGAATTCCAGTCGAATCCATTACATTCACTTACGTGCTAATACCCTTGGGAAAGGTGTGAATCCTCTTCTTCTCCCTCCAGCTATGGGTAAATAGCAGGACAGTTGTATGGCAACTGGTCTAGTTGAAGGATAACTCTGAATTCAAAACCTGCGCAGGGTCGTTTGGGGACCTTGTGGCACTTAGTGCACTGTATTCGTCCCTTCAAAAAGTGTGGATGGTCCTGCACGAAACCTTCACCGCTATAACCAAATCTCATGTGCCGGCGTCGGGCTCTCAGTTTCTAGGAGCTGATCTGCTTGACCCTCATACGTCGAATTCGATGGGAGAGTCGATCATGATGATGATGATATATATATATCAAGCTTACCAAGAACTCTTCTGTACGTACTCTACCAAAAGCTTTTGTCTCCTCTTTCAAACATAGGTATAAATAAATTTCCATTTCTAATGTTATTTCTGATATCAGTCTGAACATAAAAATCGCATTTCCTGTTGCTATACAAACTTAAAAAAACATGTCTGACTCACCACTACATTCCGTAGTTTCACAAATTTATCTCCCTGTATATGACTTTGTCGAAACTTTATTCTGAACTTAAATCCCTGGATTAGTCCGATTAATATGTACATTCAAAGGTACACAATAATCTAAAACGCATTCAGTCAGTTATGTGCCACGCGTGATACATGACTGAATAGGCAGATTTTTTTTCCCGAATTAGGTTGCTATTTCTTTCTGTGGTAGACCAATTGCCATCCACTGCTATTCCACCTTCGATATATTAATAAATCCACATTCTAACCAATCTCATTGGTTGGGCGTGCTCTTGGGTCTTCTTCGAGAGTCGTCCTAAAGCTGGTAACCTGAACATAATTACCCCTTGGCGGTCAAGGTTAAAACGCAAATCTTTACCAATTTCAATGAATACGAATAAAATTTCATACCGGATAGGTCGTCACCCGGGTCAACAAGGGAGAGGAACCAGTCTGAGGACGAAAAATCTGTCACGGGAACAAACTCTTCCACAAACGAAGGGCCACTAGGTCACCAAAGTCGGACAATTGCCAACCTTGGACCAAGAGACTCAATATCAAATCGACTAATAGAAAGAAAACGAACGAAATGGACCTGCGAAGAGTATCGACAAGTCATGGCATCATTCTTCACTGCACACGAAAACCCAGCAAAGAACACCACCAATCAAACTTACCAAATATGGAGAAGTATGGTGGGAAATGATATAATACCTAACCTCAATCCAAACATACTTGCTAATGTCCGTAGGAACATTATGCGAAACAACAGATTCTCAAAGACAGAAATAGATAGGATAAAATTAGATATAAGACAAAAAATATGACCAAATCACTCAAACTGTAATGAGATGAATGTAGAAATAAGTAATGTGACAGAGGATGAGGTAAAAACTAAAACAAATGAAATGCGAAATAACCTCCCAGGAAATAAAATCAAAGACTCTACCTTAAACACAACCTGCAGTTCTCCAGACGATATCACTGAAGATGACTCCAGGTACATTAAGTTAGGATTCCTTGTAAACCACAAATCTGAAATCACCGAAGCGAAAAACCACGTAATCCAAGTACTCAGCAGAGTAACTTTCATACAGCTGTCAGAAAGAGACCAGCTCCCCAAAATCCATACGACGAATTCCAACAAGGACATCGTGAAAATATACAACGCTGCTCTGGAAACATTGTTAACAGATAAACCACCGGGAAACATCACAACATCATATACGCAGCAGCTTTAACAGCGACTCTGAAGCTTGGGGCCAAGACAATAAATAAAGTTAACAGACACAGAGAGCCAGCTTGGAAAGCAAAACTGATACGAGAAATAAAACAAATCAGATGTGAGCTTTCTATATTAGATGAACTCACCAGAAACCCTAATATTTCCACACGTAAGTGCAAAAAGATCAAGAAGAAATACAAAATTAAATCCCTAATTGACATTCCATTAATCAAGGAAATGCTGAAGCAGAAACTTCAGATAAAGGCACAGAGAACAAGAAGATACGAAAAACGTTGTAGGTTCTATCGCCAAAATAAAATATTCCAAATGGACCGTAAGAAATTTTACAGGGAAATTGGAAAAACACCTATACATGGCGAAAGGCCACCGTCGATTGATAATGTACAGACATTTTGGGAAAATATTTGGAGCAGCCCGAAGGAATATAACCCAAATGCAGAATGGATCCGACGTGAAGAAGAACGAATTCTGGATACACCTCTGCAAGAATGGGAAAATATATCCACAGATGATGTTAGGCAAGCTGTAACGAAATCCCCAAAATGGAAATCCCCCGGAAATGACAAGGTGCCCAATTTCTGGCTTTATCATCTCTCGTCTATCCACAAAATACTTGCGAAAATATTATAAACTCTTGTAAATAATCCCAATAAAATCCCGGAATGGATTACTGATGGTATTACATACCTCATGCCAAAAACAAATGAAACAGACGACCCGAAAAATTATCGACCGATAACTTGTCTCTCCACAACGTATAAGTTGATCACGTTTGTCCTGATGAACCGTACTTATTCATTTTCGAAACAAACAGCATTCTTCCGCTGGAACAGAAGGGATGCAGGAGAGGTCCATATGGCTGCAAAGATCAACAACTGATATGAGTGGGCCAATATCTGCATTGGAAAATATGCAACTTCTACGGGGAGGAAACTGAATGAAACTGGTATGAACACCACCCAGGCCCGGTTACGGGGATAGGACCTGTTACAATTATATGGGACTACACAATACACACTGACAGAACAATCAAAGCCAACCGCCCAGACATTGTTATTAAAGACCACAAACAAAAAAAAATGCCTCCTTATTGATATGGCAGTCCCTGCAGACTGCAATGTATCTTTGAAGATATTCGAAAAGCTGTCAAAATACGAGGACCTTGAAATAGAAATCTCAAAAATGTGGCACGTGGGAACATCAACAATCCCTGGACTGGTTGGAAAAGATTCAAGTAGACTAATTGAAGGGATCCCTGGAAGTCCATGCCTCAAAGAGATACAAAAAATTGTTCTGACAAGTTCAGCCCACACTTTACGAAGGGCTTTATCTATGTAATTTTTGTTTTTGGTCAGTGGAAAGTGTCATGATGCCATTTCATACCTTAGGACCCGGAAAGAAAGGTGTAAACGGCAGATATCAAAGGAAATAATAATAATAATAATAATAATAATAATAATAATAAAACAAAAAAAAACAAAAAACAGAAACAACTCTTGCTCTTAAATCCCCAGGGAAATATCGAACATTCATTGATGGCAAAACAAGTAGAGAATCAAAAATAAATAAATTATTGCCAATCCTGGTTGCAGAATATATGTTTTATGCAACTTTCAATAATTGAGCTTCAATATATTTATTTATCAAATATAAATTTGAATCAGTCAATCAGTTATGTGTCATGCGTGATATACGCGTAGACGATCATGTATCTTTCGATACATGACTGACGAGGCAGATTTTTTTCCCACGGTAGGTTTCATTTTTTTCTGCGGTAGACTAGATGCCATCCAAGGCTATAGAACCCGGTATGTCCTGCTAGTTACCCATAGCTGGCGGGGGAGAAGAAGAGGATTCATACCTTACCCAAGGGTATTAGCACGTAAGTGAATGTAATGGATTCGGCTAGAATTCGAACACGGTTCTCCGACTCCTCAATCCGAGCCGCTATCTATTACTCCTGTGTACATCACAAAAGCACCTTAACTATAGCAGAAAAAGTTACTGTATATAAGAAGCAAGTGAGCAGTACAGCTGAACCTCAGGTAAGTAATTGCAAGAACGAAAATATCTGACGTGATTGCAGTCATAAAATATTTCAAGAGAAAACAAATCTGAGAACGTTTTATAAAAAGCAAGCTGCCATTACAGTTGACTCTGAAATAAAACACAATTTTACCATTAGTAGTAAATTAGGAAATTGCAGAAGAAAGGTGTATCTGAAAGGAATCTGAAAGGAAATTTCAGATACACCTTTCTTCTGCAATTTCCTTATTACTCGAATATAATAACTTACTGGAAATTAAGTAATTTGTACCTCAATTTTAGTCTCATTCACAATTAATTTCTAATTTGCATATCTTTTAATTAAAATATAGGTACATATAAGAAGATACAATAAAAATGCTATGAATTAATGTTTATTAATTAATAATATATAATTAATAATGATGTAATAATTAATTTATTATTTATTAATTATTTATATAGGATTTTTATGAAAAACATATTTAGAGTGGTTTGCCATATGGTATTCTTCTGTTCTTTATATAATTGTCAGTACTGAGAAATTGCCTCTTGAAATTTTTCAAACATATCATAATCATTAGTATTTTAACCTGAAAATTTTATTTATCTTTCCATAGTAAATACATACATCTTTTATATTTCAATATTTTTTAATAAATGTAAATTTCTGTATCTAATTTAATTGTCCATTTTTTAAAAAAATCAGAAATTTTCTTTTAAGACCTTCAAAATAAACATAAAAAAAAATGAGAATATACCAAAAGTTTTAATAGAGACAATTACTTAAATATATGTCTTTTTACAAATACCTCCGTGAAAACAGCTATAGATATGACAATACAACCTAAGCTTTCTTTATCCTCATCTCCTAATATTAAACAAACAATTCAGCGTAAATTTCTCTCCTACACAAAACAAATACCATTTTTTATGTTCATTACGTCAATATTTGTACACAGTTTGATAGCATGGCTATGGGTTCACCCGTCGATTTTATTTTATAAAATTTCCTAATGACTCACATAAAACCAAATTTAATATACGATAATTTCACCAAACCTACAACTTCTGTTTGATGACATATTTATGGCACATATGAAAACTAGACATGAAATGAATAAAAACAAACATTCAAGAAAAAGGCTGTAGGCTGTGCTGAACTCCATCAATGAGCTTTGATAATAAAACCTGACATATTTATAGGCGCTAATGGTTGCAATTTCACTCCTTTGAGATATGATCTCTTTGCCTACAAGCGTCACCTCCATGTCGACGGGAGACATCCTACTTTTGACTGAATACATTTAATAGAGTAGAATCCCCCACAACCGGACTAAGAAGGCCTTCCGGATATGAGGAATTGGTTACAATAAGTAATTATCCAAAGTAAATTTCCTGAAAAACAGACATTTCAAATCCTTTACATATCACCAAACAGTTCAAAATATGCACATCAAAATCATGTCTGAATATACCGGATTCCGGATATGCGGGATTCCGGATATGCGGGATTCTGGATATGAGGGATTCTGGATATGAGGGATTCCGGATATGAGGGATTCCGGATATGCCGGATTCCGGATATGAGGGATTCCAGATATGCGGGATTCCGGATATGAGGGATTCTGGATATGAGGGATTCTGGATATGAGGGATTCCGGATATGAGGGATTCTGGATTTGAGGGATTCCGGATATGAGGGATTCCAGATATGCGGGATTCCGGATATGAGAGATTCTGGATATGAGGGATTCTGGATATGAGGGATTCCGGATATGAGGGATTCTGGATATGCGGGATTCCGGATTTGAGGGATTCCGGATATGAGGGATTCCAGATATGCGGGATTCCGGATATCAGGGATTCTACTGTAATAGCCTGAATTTCATCTTGACATATATTGCTTCCTTTTCTTTCCGCCATATTGGCAATACATTGTGCTCATTTGTTTGTTACTCTTGCAACCATATGCACTATATAACACATTTGTTGCAGATCGTTTCAATTTTACTAATTCGTTGTATAAAACATCTATAAGAAAAACCTCATCGCAATAGTCAGAGTTATAAAACAGCTGCTATAAAAAAAGTATGTGTGTGTGTGTGTGTGTGTGTGTGTGTGTGTGTGTGTGTGTGTGTGTGTGTGCGTGTGTGTACTTTAAAAATCAGGAGGTCAATTAAAATACGCGACAATGCTTTCGACCTGACGGTCTTTTCGGGCGATACTTTTAAAATAACGCTTTATTTAAAAAAGAAGACAAAGGACGCTACATAATCATGTTTAAAAAAAATAAGAGGCTCATACAGCCTGATAGACAGAACCTCCTGATTTTTAAAGTTAAAAGCTCTATATGTTATTTTTATTTTTACTTATATTTTTTCTCGCGTGTACTGAGCACTTTTTAATACTACTGTTTCCTTGTCTTATTCTACTCTGGCCATCCATATACATACATACATATATATATATATATATATATATATATATATATATATATATATATGCGTGTGCGCACGAGCGTGTGTGTGTGTGTGTGCGTGCGTGCGTGTGTGTGAGTTTTATGAAACAGAAACGGAAATCCCAGTTATACTTAGGAAAGACTATTTCAAAAGTGGAAACTAAAACTTTGAAATAATTATAGCAAGTCTTTCAGGAATTCTTGACCAGAATTCTTCAGAAGTCCTCGCATGTCTGTTGCAATTCTGACGATCAAAAATGATGCGTGTACAAACCTCTTCGATTCGCCCATTTAATAAATTTTATTTTTGTTCAAAATTTACACAGAGAAAGCCACCCTCTCCACCACGACACACACGCACAGAGATTAAATGTGTGTGAAAACCCAACCCCCCGGGACATGTGTTTTTTTTTTCTTATCTGCTTATTTTTCTTGAATAAGAACCTTTTTTTCTCTTGAATGTTTTCAATTCCCTCCGGATTTCTTGCATTCTTTGACAGCATTTGAACATGTGCTCGCTGTCTGAATGACCCAATTATACCGCGGTCAGTCTCGAGATCTTGGGTGGCTCTTGTCCTCCGCAAGATGGATTGCATCCAAGAAGCGAGAGCGTTAAATATCAACTGAAATTAAGCTTCTTTTATGAAAATAGTCGTCTATGGGGTGAGATGGGGGGAGATGGAAAGGGGGAAGAGTGGGGGAGGAAAAGTCGGGGAGATAAATGGAGCGAGAGAGGTGGGAGAGACGGGGGTAGGGAGTGAGTGGTAGAGAGGGAGGGAGGGAGGGAGGGAGGGAGGGAGGGAGAGAGATAAATAGACGGATATAGAAAATTGAGCGTAAGTGATCATGGCTCTCTCTCTCTTTCTTTCACTCTTTCTCTCTCTCTTTCTCTTTCTTTCTTTTCTCTCTCTCTCTTTCTTTTCTCTCTCTTTCTCTCTCACTCTCTATCTTTCTCACTTTCTCTCTCTTTTTCTCCCTCTTCCCAGCTCCCTTTTTATTATCTGTAATTATCATGATTTCTTGGAAAATGCAGGGGAGTGGTTTCTCATTACCATCTCCACGGGTTTTGAATTCAGAGTCGATACCCTCCTTGACTGGTTGCTACCCTAGGCTACCCTACTATTTAATCCCTAGCTGCTGTTGGGGTGAAACAATACTGTTAATAATAATAATAATAATAATAATAATAATAATGGAGGTTGAATGGCATTAGAAGATTGAACGTCAAAACCAGAAAATTGCTTACTCCAATGAGGATTCACCAACCGAAATCAGATGTTGATAAGCTGTACGTACCAAGAGCTTTACGGGATAGAGATCTAATCCAACTCTGAAAACTAGAACAATCGGATTGGATGCTTACCTCACAAAAACCAATCACCTTCTCCTGCAAATAATAAAACATCAAACTCTCTCCATCAACAAAGAGGCTGCACTCGTAATATACCTGAAATCCTGCAAACAAGAACCGAAGCGAATACCATCTACGCCAAACGAGTGAAGCAGAAAGCAAAACCGGGTTGAAAGCTGAGACAGAAGGCCTAATTATTGCAGCTCAGGACCAAAGCCTCGCAACCAGATCCCATCACTGTCACATAATCAAAGATGGAACTAACCCGAAATGCAGGATCTGCGGAAAATATGATGAAACTGTCGACCATATTATCTCAGGATGTCCGGAACTAGGAAAAAAATGAATCTACCCATAGACATAACAAAGTATAAGATATATGTACACTGGAAGATATGCAAGAAGCACAAAATCGAAACCACCGAGAGATGGTATGACCACCAACTAGACACAATTACCAAAAATAATGATGTAATTATCCTCTGAGACATGCCAATTCAAACTGACAGGGAAATAAAAGCCAACAGACCTGATATTATAAAAGACAAGAAATTCAGGAAGTGTATGCTTATTGACATAGCAGTACGCATCTGAGAGAAACATCTTCATGAAAATTATCGAGAAATTGTCCAAATACAAGGACCTGGAGATCGGGATGAACAAGATGTGGGGAATTAAGACTGAAATTGAACCAGTAGTAATCGGATCTCTGAGCCTTGTGAGAAAAGGAATGGACAATTTTACTAATAGTGTCCCAGGTCACATCAACATACAAATTGCCCAAGAAATCGCCCTACTAGGAACATCCCAAACATTTCGGAAGAACCTAATACAGAGAACTGATGCACAAGGTCTGCAAAGGAGCCTCTTTTGCCGAGTATCTGGCGAGTGAATGAAAACGCATAAAACTTTTAGTTGTGGTCGGCCACAGTTTACCGGAATTATATATATATATATATATATATATATATATATATGTGTGTGTGTGTGTGTGTGTGTGTGTGTGTGTGTGTGTATTATTAATATATATGTATACATATACATATGTATATATAAATAATAAATATATATATTATATATGCGTGTGCGGGTATTAATAATAATAATAATAATAATAATAATAATATATATATATATATATATATATATATACATATATATATATATGAGATAATTATATATATTGTTATATATCAACAACAGTATTGTGGAATTTTTTACAAATTGTCAACAATCTACCTATATATATATATATATATATATATATATATATATAGGGAGAGAGAGGGAGAGAGAGAGAGAGGTGGAGAGAGAGAGTACCATCGCTACATTTAGAACACGTTATGGACATGGAAAAACTTAGCCTCGACTACTCCCTAAAAACATACCGATCCAATCTCCATCCACGTATAAGATAAAATTAATTAAATAAACTTGAAAGGTTCATAAAAACAATAAGATGGAAAGTCCATTTCTTTTTAAACCAGGACCTTCAGAATAACACTACACTCAAAAAAAAAAAAATGAGGACCGGCCTGACGATTGCGTCTAGCATGAAACAGCCTGTCGCCTCTGAGTCTTGACTTCAATGTTCACTTTTATATTTACACACGCTTTATCTCTGATAGTGAGCACTTTATCCCATAAATATAGCACACCTTAAGAGTATATTTCTTCACACACACACACACACACACACACACACACACACACACACACATATATATATATATATATATATATATATATATATATATATATATATATCAAGTATGTGGTGCAGTTCAATTTACATTACAATGAATCATTCATACAGAAAACATTCTCGCCATTTATATCATTAACTTCTATATCTGTTTTCTGTATGAATGATTCATTGTAATATATATATATATATATATATATATATATATATATATATATATATATATATATATATATATATATATATGTATAATTTATTCGAAAATTATAACATAAACATGTTATAAAATCAATACGAAAATAGCGATTTTGTTTCAACACTTCTGGTGTCATATCAATTGATGGTATTGAATGTAGAATAAAGGGTTTTAAAAGGTTCAAATTGATCAAACACCCCTCGCTAAGGGAAACGCTGGAATCAAAATACAAGTATATGAAAAAAACAAAAAAACTTGACAACGAAGTTTGGTTACAATAATTATTTAATGCTTTAAATTTGACTAAAATAGAAATCATTCTAACTAATTAATATTAAATTTTAATATAAAATTAAAAATTTACCAATTTAAAATTTTAAATTTAATCTGTATTAAGTTTAAAATACTATAACATTATTTAAAGAAGTAACCGAGGAAAAAATACATGTTTTGTTATTTATTTTGTTTTAATTGAAAGACGAAAAATTCAGTTAGAATAAAAGTTAAAATCTAATGTTGTGCTAAGCTTCGTTACAACATTTGAAGTGATGATGTGGAGAGGGGAGGGTGAAATCATGCAAAAGACAATACATACACAATCAGATTATAATACACAAACACGTAGACATATTTAGATGCAGGAACGAAACAGGAAATAGATGTTCACGATCCTTAACACCCACAAAAAGTCATATACATCCAATGAAAGACACATATAAGCGATCATACACACATACATTAATAAAGGCACACACATATACACACCAACAAATATTCAGATTTTAAAGTGTTATTAAACGAATTCAAATATATTATTAAAATATAACTTACATCTGCAAAGATATATAGATAAAAGTGTTTCAATATAGTGATTTTCTAAGCGTAGCTTAGATGTGGCACAAGGCCGAAAGTATGGGGTACCCAGTAGCGAGACAAACTAACCATTACACCGCCTATTATATATATATATATATATATATATATATATATATATTACATATATATATATATATATACAAATAACGAAAGAAAAGATGGAGTAAAATTCCAATGTTCTTAGCATTTAATTTTAAAAAACGTGCTCAATGCGAAGTAGAACAATATATTATATTATTATTATTATTTTTATTATCAAAGATTACAATAAAAACATTGAAATCACAACACAAAATCTTTCATGTTTCAATACTTTGATTGTACTTCTTCAGGCGATGGTAAGTAACTGATGATTAAATGATTTTTAATAAAATTTTAAAACAAAGTATTAACCTCTTTTCAGAAAGTTAAAGAGGTGGGGCATAAGGTCAGAATTAAAAATAGACTTGTGGGTGTGTCTTGATTAGCCAATTAAATGTCAGATCTACGCTAAATAAAAAAGTAAGCTCAGAGGGTGGAAGTGGGTGAGTTATTTTTTCATGCCATGATAAACCGGAACATAGACAGGACCTCATTGACGTTTGCGGAAAATATGTCAGCGACAAATGTATCGTGATTGTATCAATATACAATATATGATTGTGTATTGGGAAAAGAGTATTTGTTTCAGTACTCTGGTAGCTATCTCAGTTTTTCAATGACCGGTTTCTTTCTTTCTTTCTTTCTTTCTATCTTCATGTCTTTTTATATCTCTCTTCGTGTTTTTTCTATCTATCCATCTATCTATCTATCTGGCGTGGTCTGTTCATTATCTATCTATCTATCTATCTATCTATCTATCTATCTATCTATCTATTCTTAGTCTGATCCTATCTATCTATCTATCTATCTATCTATCTATCTATCTATCTATCTATCTATCTATCTGGCAGGGTCTGTTCATTATCTATCTATCTATCTATCTATCTATCTATCTATCTATCTATCTATCTAGCTAGCTAGCTAGCTAGCCTCAGCCTGATCCTATCTATCTATCTATCTATCTATCTATCTATCTATCTATCTCACTCTGTAGTTAGTATCTGAATGTGTTCATTATCTGACTATCTGTCTAGTGGACATTAAATTATTGCCCAAGTTCAACCTGGCAAACCGGAAGTTTTCGATAGTTTCTCTTCTTCAAACCACCGTTCTTTTTTTTTATGTAAAAAAAATCCAAGTCGTCACTGTCGCATCTATCACCATTGAAAATGGCTATGTGAGAGAGAAGACAAAGGTCGTGATAGGATAACGAGAAAGAAAGCAAGTCTTAAGCGTCCATGTGTACTTCTGTTTGAGAATTGGTTACTTAGCAACGGAAAAGTAACATCCGGCTTCTTGTCCACAATTTTCATCCATTATTCGCCCTCCATCTGATTAACTTTAAATTAATTCACCAATCAGCAACGGCCGTTGTTGTTATGGGGCTATTCCGTTAACGGCTTCTCCTCCCTTGAAAAATTCGTTAGGCGTGTTTGTAGCATTCAAAATAAGTTATGCCCCAGTATAGGAAAATGTTTGTGACTGCTTGGCAATGGAAAATCGTTCAATTTATATTCTGCTCATTGTCCGTCATTTTTATGGTCTTTAAAGGACAATAATACGAATAGAATTACAAGGACAATATAACGAATAATGAAAATAGAGACGCGTATTTATGTGTACATTTCTAAGGCGGGAACAATTAGTATTTTATGCTTTGATTCATTCCCTCTTTCTCTCAATGGTTTTTCGATTTATCAATTGGTTTTTATGCGTTTTCAATTTCTGCACTTTTGCGGCCCTTCCAAAAAAGTTTGTTTATTTAGCAGAATACAATTCGTTTGGTACAAGTCTGGAGGGATAAGGGGGAGATTATAAAAATAAAGAAAAAACATTATTAATGACAGAGAACAGGAATTAAAAAGACAGAAGATGACGATTGACATTGCATTTTCATTTTTGAAGCTCAAAGACAATAAAGCCACTAGGACGCAACGGAGTTCCTGAGTGTTAGAGAATACGAGAAAAACTACTGTTAAGGAGAAAGGACAATAAAAGAACCAGTATTTAGAAGATAGAAGATAATGATTGACATTGCATTTAAATTTTTGAAGATAAAAGTAGACTTTGAAGCAAGAAGCTAGAAGAAAGCGAGAAGTGTGAGAAAAGAAACTCTTAGCATAGAACTTACGGTAAAATCTACCATTCCATCTGCAAATATGCTGATACTTTGCTGCCAATCTAGTACTGCGTTTAACTACTTAAAGTCGAGGTACAAAAGAAGAATGCTGAAAAGTGCAAAATTACTATGAAAATATTTATAGAAAAGGAACAAGGAAGCTATGTTACAACTGGCGGGGAAGTGAGTGAAGCTTAGATGCCAGGTCAAGACCAATAACATTGCAGAAACTTCTTTGGATTTTATGAAGAATATTTAAATACATAGCAGAAATACCATGGACGAATGGTAGGCTTATAAATGTGTTAGATATTCACGGGAACAAATTTAGAGTGCCATGGAAACCTATTTTCTTAGTAGCAGGTCCTAGCAATTGATTCAACAAAATCGTTCCGTTTCATTGTAGTGTAAAACGTTATAGTTGGGGTTTTGACAACCATTCCAAAGAACACAATTTGCCGGCTTCGTCAATTGCTTTGCTCAAGCTTCATCTAAATCTAAAATGGAGAGGAAACCCTATTTTAGATTTCTTCATCAGTCTGACTGACAATACATAAAATATAGGCAGATTTTCTAGGCATGTTTCAGGCAGATTCTCATATATATATATATATATATATATATATATATATATATATATATATATATATATATATATATATATAAATAAATATAAAAGTGAACATAGAAGTCAACACTTAGAGGCGAGAGACTGTTTTATGCTAGATGCAATCGTCAGGCCACTGATGATTGCATCTAGCATGAAACAGACTCTATGTGTTGACTTCTATGTTCACTTTTATATTTACACACGCTCTATCTCTGATATTGAGCACTTTATCCCATAAATATAGCACATTTTAAGACTATATTTCTTCATATATATATATGTGTGTATGTGTGTGTTTCTGTGTGTATGCGTGTGTGTAAAAGATTCAGTTAAAGTATGCCAGTAAAAAGAGAATATGAAGTAAGACAAGAAAAATTTATCTTAGCCGACGCGTTTCGTCTTCTGAGGGACTTTATCAAGGCAAATGCTATGATTCTATTTTGTAATAAGTATTTATATATAAGAGCAAAAATGTTATTGGTTTTTCAAAATTTTTCAAATTTTAGAACGCTCACAGTTATTCATTAAGTTAGCCGATAAGTAAGGCAAGGTATGGAGGACGCGAAGTGACACAATTCAATGTCTAATAAACGAAAGTGAGTAAATGATGTTCTTGAATTTCTTTTTTTATCCAAATTAGTATTTCAATTATTTTAGTTTGGTATTAATTAATGTGTTCCATATTTTAAATAACATCAGATTATGAATTTATTTGTTTCCTTTTATTATTTTTAACCATTTTATAGTGACGTGTGTGCGTTTTGTAAAATAGAAATTCTTTCAGCACTGGAGATATTTGAAAAAAATCTGGGGCGCAGATTTATATCTTGATAAGATTCAATAGCAGCACTTTTGAGAACTTTCAATCTAAGTCAGTTACTTGATATTTTGATAAGTGTTGCATCATTTAAATCAAAGTTGTGGTTGAATTTATTACTATTTATAACTAATGCATTTGATAAATTGTTGTGTGTAATGTTCCTTTTGTATTCCTCGATACGTTTATTCAATGTATTGTGAGAAGTTCTGGTAATTTAGAGAGTGCCGCTATCGAATCTTATTAAAATATAAATTTGCGACCCGAATATGGATATATGTATATATTTGTAATTTTAATTTTTTCTGCATTCGTACAAGTTTTACATGCCCCTTAGGAAACACTGTTCCTGATCAAACAAAACTCCTGAATAATTCTATTGGACATACCACTACATGACTATCAATAAGACTCATGTTACACCTCCCTAAACATAGAATACTCACGTTACACGTCTCTGAACATAGAAGACTCACGTTATACTTCTCTGAACCTAGAAGATGCATGTTACACGTCTCTGAACATAGAAGACTGACGTTACTCATCTCTGAACGTAGAAGACTCACGTTACACCTCCATGACAATGTTGTGGCCGTGTTTGGAAAATAAAGAATACATTCTCATCCCTATAGATAGTGATTACATATATAAAATCTACATATTCAATTAAAAAAAAAAAACTTGATGATGTCTAACAGAATAGCCAAAAACGCTTGGATTTATAGAACATTCGGACAGTTTTCACATACTTTATGTCCATAAAACCAAAAATTACACAAGTACATATATATATATATATATATATATATATATATATATATATATATATATATATATATATATGAGATAACAATATATAATTTTATATATTAAGAACAATATTGGGGAAAATGTTGCATATGACGCGTTTCATCCTTCAAGGCTTCATCAGACTAAATTTCTTATGTTGTTAGGACTACACATGCACACGAACGAGGGATGCTGGGGACTTCAGAATTTTTTTGTTTTTATATCTAGCCGATTTAATTTAGAGTTTTTTTGTTCTTCCCATCACTTTTGTTATTAGTGTTAATAGAAGATCTGTCAGTTCACAGAGAGAGGTGCGAACAATACAATCCTGTCCAAATATTTATGGCAACTGAAAAACACAAGTGAAAATGCACAAAAATAGTTTAGAAAATATAAAAAAGGATTATCTTAAGGCAACATGAAGCGCATGTTTAACGGCTTCGCTTCTTTCATTTCATATTAATGCGGGGGCTCCCCACGGATCTATCCTTAGACCTTACATTGTTCTTTATCTTCATTAAAGATGTCCATGACGTAATCAGTTCCCAATGAGGATTTATGCTGACGAAACACATATTTATTCCCGTCTTAATAATAAGTAAAACTAACAGCTGGTCTAGAAAAAAATACCTATCAGTTGTTAACTAGAGCAAGAAATGGCTTGTAAATTTTAACGCCCCAATACGAAACTGCTATACTTTAATCATCATGGAGAACAATTTTTACCAGTCTGGTTTGGTTTGTTTTGTTTTACGGCATATCAACTTCAATGGGTTATTTAATGCCGACACGATTTTTAGGATAGATTCGTATGAATTGAATATGTATTCTCTGTAAGAAATCATTTTGTAGATCAGGTTTCGTGGTCGTATTTTTGTAAAATGGGTTTTGTCGAGATTTCAAATGTACCGCAGGTAATATTTTTTTTTTTAAATGTATTACGAGCAATTATCTTTTTTTCAAAAATGTATTGCTGGTAATATATATACATATATATTTTCTCAAAAATGTATTGCTGGTATTTTTACTATAAAAAAACTATTTTTTACACTTTCATAAAAGACTTATTTGTTACACTTTCATAGTATTTTGATTCCAGTTTGGGGGTTAACTATGTCGACATGGAAAACAAAAATACACACTTAGTGAAAAAAGACAAAAAAGTTTCTAATATCCTGAAAGAGGTTTACACAGGAGCGTCTTTTAAAATGTTTGAATTTCGAGTAACAATCCAACATTTCGCCTTTGTTTATCATCATTTGCCTTGATAAAGTCAAATGACGAATCGCGTCGGGAAAAAAAGTGATGCTTTCCTATTTATATTAATCATATATATACGAGGGTCATTCAATAAATAAGGTGAATTTTTCGGTATAAGGATTTCTAATACAGATAGAAGCTTACTATTTTTTTTCAACGTAGTCCCCAGCATTGTCACACACTTTTCCCATCTGTGCACAAGCTTCCGTATTCCCTCAGCGTAAAAATCTTTGGACTGATGTCTCAGCCAGTCGCTCACAACACTTTTGACTTCATCGTCACTTTTAAACTTCGTGCCTCTCGTGAACGCTTTCAAGGGACCAAACAGGTGAAAGTCTGAATGGGGCAAGGTCTGGGCTGTAAGGGGGATGGGGGAGCAGTTCCCCGCCTAGCTCGTTGATGGTCTGCACCGTTTGGGCTGCTGTGTGAGGCCTTGCGTTTTTCATGATGCAAGATGACTCCTTCTGACTGATGATCCCTGCGTTTGTCCCAACAGATAAGCTCAAAGTCCTTGCAATGTCATCCACTGTCACTCTTCTGTCAGACTGAATGAGGCCATTGACTGATTCGATCACCTCAGGAGACCTCACTTCTGTAGGCCTCCCAGGCCTGTCTTCATCCTCAACACTGCTCCGTCCTTCTTTAAACAATTTAGCCCACTTGTAGACATTTTTTGGCTGAAACATGTGGCACCATACACAGTTGACATTCTCCTATGAATTTCAACTGGTTTGCACCCTTCAGCAACCAAAACCTTGATAACTGACCGCTGTTCAATCCTGGAGCATGCTTCTTGGTCAGCCATCTTTCTTAATCGACAAAAATCTCAAAGTTTTTTTTTTAATCTGCAAAAGAAATTAAATCCATGTGAAAAAGAAGTAAAACAAAAAAAAAATAAAAAAGAGTAAGCTTCTATCTGTATTAGAAGTCCTTATACCGAAAAATTCACCTTATTTATTGAATGACCCTCGTGTATATATATATATATTTTTTTTTTTGATGGCTGCCATCTTGTTGACGAGTATGACCATCGCAAGACAATACAAAATTGCAAGATTCATTTATAATTTACGTTAACGAGCAACGTCTGCGCTTGAATTTTATCAAGTCGAGAAAGGCGTTTTCTTGGGTCAATTCAAATTTCTGACCAAGAAAAGCGTGTATGCAGCACAAAGAACCAGTGAACGCCATTGGATGCGGTGAACGAAGGTGAAGTGGGCCCAACATTTCCATTGCGCTTACCGCGCGCCTGGACATTTTGCTCCATGAATTGATTCACATCCAGGGGTTGAAAGTAGATAGATAGATAGATATGAAAAAACTGATAGATAGATAGATAGATAGATATGAAAAGACTGATAGACAGACAGACAGACTGAGAGAGAGAGAGAGAGAGAGAGAGAGAGAGAGAAAGAGACAGACAGACAGATAGATAGATAGATAGATAGATAGATATGAAAAACTGATAGATAGACAGACAGACAGACAGATATATAGATAGATAGATATGAAAATACTGATATATATATATATATATATATATAGATAGATAGATAGATAGATAGATAGATAAATAGATAGATAGATAGATAGATATGAAAAGACATAGATAGATAGATAGATAGATAGATAGATAGATAGATAGATAGATAGATATGAAAAGACTGATAGATAGGTAGACAGATAGACAGACAGACAGTTTCCCTGTAGCTTATCTGGATCGATATACACCTGGTGAAGGCAGGAGAGAGCAACAGCCGAAACGATGTGATCAAAACAACAAAGATGTGGACAATAGTTCGAATGTAAATAAGGCAAAGACTGAAAAAATTAGTCCAACTCTATATTTTGGCCGATAAAATCTAAATCTTGTAATCAATCTTGCTTCTGTCGATAGATAGATAGATAAAGGGAAAGATGAGGCAAGTGAGATAAATAGATAGATATGAAGAGACTGAGATAGATAGATAGATAGATAGATAGATAGATAGATAGATATGAAAAGACTGATAGATAAACAGAGAGATAGACAGATAGATAGATAGATATGAAGAGACTGAGATAGATAGATAGATGTGAAGATACTGAGATAGATAGATAGAGAGATATGAACAGACTGAGCAAGCTAGCTAGTTAGATAGATATGAAAAGACTGATAGATAGATAAACAGATAGATAGATAGATATGAAAAGACTGTTAGATAGATAGATAGATAGAGAGAGAGAGAGAGAGAGAGAGAGGGGAGATATAGACAGACAGAAAGACAGAAAGACAGACAGATAGATAGATAGATAGATAGATAGATAGATAGATAGATAGATAGATATGACTAGACTGAGATAGATAGATAGATAGATAGATAGATAGGAAGAGACTAGATAGGTATGAAAAGATTGTGATGAATAGCCGGACAGATAGATATAAACAGGCTAAGACTGATAGATAGATAGAGAGAGAGAGAGATAGAGAGATAGATAGATAGATAGATAGATAGATCGATAGATAGATAGATAGATATGAAGAGACTGAGGTAGCTAGATAGATATGAACATACTGATATATATATATATATATATATATATATATATATATATATACATATATATATATATATATATATATATATATATATATATATATATATAGAGAGAGAGAGAGAGAGAGAGATATGAACAAACTGAGATAAAAAGAGAGATAGCTAGATATGAAAAGACTGATGGATAGATAGATGGATCTGACTAGAGTAAGAATGAAAGAAAGAAAAAAGAAAGAAACGATATATAGATTATGAAGAGATAGATTTGAATAATAGATAGATCTGAATAGGCTATGAAAGAAAGAAAAAGAAAAATAGATAAATAATGAACACACAAAGAGAGATAGATAATGAAGAGATTGAGATAGATAGGACATATTTTTCTTTTTATAGACAGAAATATTTAAGTAAATGCTCTGTTTATAATAAACAGTATTAACAACCTGAATGTCCGAGAAATTTTCATAGAAAATATTCGCCCTCCGACAGGAATCGAACCTGTAACATATACGGAACAGTCATATAGCTTGATGTGCTTTAACCGCTCGGCCACAGAGGATCGTTTGGTAAGCAAGGTCGATTTTACTGTTTTTAAACTACAATCTTCCATGAACGTCTCACATGCATTCATATCTGCTCGATGCGTATCCAAATGTAAACAAATGACGTCACACATTATGAATTCGACAAAATCCGACAATTATTTTAATTTTTTATGTTTATACGTTCTTATATATATATATATATATATATATATATATATATATATATATATATATATATATATATATTGTTTATAAAATAATTTTCGGACTTTGCATGAAAATTTCTCAGACATTGAGGCCGGTACATGTTGTTTAATACTGTTTATTATAAACAGAGCATTTACTTAAATATTTGTATCTATAAAAAGAATGTATAAACATAAAAAAATGTCTTAACATAATTGTCGGACTTTGTTCATTTCATAGATAGATAGATAGATAGATAATGAAGAGACTGAGATAGATAGATAGATAGATAGATAGATAATGAAGAGACTGAGATAGATAGATAGATAGATAGATAGATAGATAGATAGATAGATAAATAGATAGATAGATAGATAGATATGAACGGAATGAGATAGATAGATATGAACGGAATGAGATAGATAGATAGATAGATAGATAGATAGATAGATAGATAGATAGATAGATAGATAGATAAACAGACGAGTGTGCGTGTATGTGTGTGTGTGTTTAGTTTGATCAGGCACAAGGTCACGAGAGTTAGGTAAACAGTGAAGATCGAACTCAAGACACGGTATCTATTGGGCTAACCTTTTAGCAGTTGTTCCTCGGTGATATAATGGCTGCGGCCTCGTTGTCGAATATATCCATTGCAAGTCTTGTTTTTGACATCCGATATCGAGCAATGCCTGTACAGGAAATTTCTAAAGTGAAGGCAGACATTGCACTGGGCCAATTTCAATCTTTAAGCACATCCTTCACGTCTGCAAATATACCATTTGTCCATGCATGGAATACTGTTGCCATATACGGTCGTGATGTGGCTTCCCTCTGTCTTTTCTACAAATATTTTCATAGCAACTGCTCTGACGAGCTATTTTCACTGGTACTCCGACTGCATGAGTTTAAGCGTGCTACTAGGTTGGCATTTCGGTCCCACCCTTTCACTGTCGAAACAGTGAAATGTAACCGCCTTTTCTACTCCAACAGCTTCTTCTCTCGCACTTCCGATCATTGTAACTCCCTTCCTCTTACTTGCTTCTCTGAGAACTATAATCTTCAAAAAATTTAAATGTAATGTCAACTGACATCTTCTGATGCCTTGATCCCCGTTCTTCTTTTTATCCTTTCCTCGCCCCCCCCCCACATACCCCGCCTTTTCTCTTACTTTCACTCTCTGTAACCCCCTGCGTACTAGTGACACTCCCGCCTTGCTTCGGGCGATTGCTTAAAAAGCAAAACAAAAAGCAAATATGTATCCCCCCCCAAAAAAAAGAATCAACATCATCGGATGCTGTCAAACCACAGGTGATACATCAGTGCCTTCCTTCTCCTAGTTGGATGCCTTAACGAATGCTAAGGGTCCCAGCACTCCCAATGAATTTATTACACGGCTGGGCACAACGCAAGTATATATATATATATATATATATATATATATATATATATATATATATATATGAAGAAATATAGTCTTAAGATGAGCTATATTTATGGGATAAAGTGCTCAATATCAGAGATAGAGCCTGTGTAAATATAAAAGTGAACATAGAAGTCAACACTTAGAGGCGACAGTCTGTTTCATGCTAGATGCAATCGCCAGGCTACCTTGCATCTAGCATGAAACAGACTGTTGCCTCTAAGTTTTTACTTCTATGTTCACTTTTATATATATATATATATATATATATATATATATATATATATATATATATATATATATATATATATATGAAATT